>NNCF01128393.1:0-45654 GCA_002313205.1 Laupala kohalensis
TGTCTAGCAGGACAAGATATTGAAACATCTCTCTGATATTCACGAGACATGTCTCATTCGATTTTTAGTCAAACGTAACCCTTCTCACAAACATTTCTACTCAGACGTCCACCCTCCAGCATCACTAGGGCCAAAAATAGTATATTTTATTTTCTAAATGTCTTGGCTTGGTTCTAGAGGCCCGACTATTGAAGTCTAAAACGATTGAAAAAACACCCATATCTGTATCTCAGGCCGATATAATTGGCGGGAAATTCGAACTTTTACAGTGTTTTAAAACTTACAATCACTTTTAAAACTTGCAACTCTTTGGATTTCCAACAGGGTTACCAACCCTTTACTTTCATTTTGAAGTTCTGATAATACACTTCCACACGATTTACATTATTTACAATAACCGTCGAGAAAACATAAAAAATTTAAATATATATTTTTATAATTTTTGTTTGTAAATTGTTCGCAGTATGTATGCGGGTATGCCATTAAGACTGCAACATTTTAGAGAATAGTAACTTTATAACAATTATTATTTTTCAAATTATCTACGGAAGGCCGAAGTGTGAGTATGGGAGTTTCAAATGCGAGAGCCCTATGATGACGCATTGGGGCGATTTTCGGAGACGAATGATGGGAACGTACGGCACGAATTGGGGTTAAACTTAAAGAGAAGGTATTCAATACTATACAATATTTGCAGAATTTAGACCGTTAAGTTTTACGCGGTGACTTGTTGGAGAACCTTGAGGTTTAAATACAAATACGAGAAGGACCCTGTGAACAGCGCCTGTAATTTGTAAAACCAACGTCATCTAGAGACGAATTGATATGAGAAGCGGACTATAGTTTGGTATAGATGATAGCAACATCTATTTGCAACAGAAGAAGTTATCAGTAGTGCACATACATATTTTGCACGATGGGGTCTTCTAAGCAATTGAGGTTTAGGACAGTAGAAAAAGCAACCGAGTGGCACGTGCACACTGGTTTATTTACTTTTGTTTTTGGAGCGCAGAATAATTTTTATAGAAATTATAGAAAAAACATCGTTCGAAGAGAAAGGGTCAGTTTTAAATAAGGGTGAATAACTAGTAAACGGTATTAGATAAGATAAGGGAACAACAGAGACTTTCTAACCGATATGTTATGGTTTATCTGAAGAATAGAGAAAAATAAGAAGTTCGCAAATTTGGAATACGAAAAGAGAAGGGAAGATTGGTAAAAGAGAGTACACAAGAAGTAGCTATGACAACCACATTTGGAGGACATAGGAAGTCTGTAAAATGGCAGATGGGAAAAATAAGCGTAAACCAAGAGTGGATAGGACAAAAAAGGACGGGTTGGGATTGTCTCCAAAAGGGAAACATTGTGTGAAGGACGTGGAAGGGGACGTGTGAAGGGGGGAAAAGGGATTGCGCAAGCAAAGGAGAAGAGTACGTGTAGTTCAGTCAGCGTCTTTTTGGACTGCCGTTCTGTCGCTAGGTGACAGTACTGTCGCGTCAATACCGATGCAATATGGTCTTAGTCAGCTCTGCTGCGTCGATCAGATAGCTGCCATCTGCAAGATTAGTGACAAAAAGTTATGGAAAGTACAACGATTTTAACACTCTCGGAAGTATTCCAAATCTTTGACGAAAACCCCCGATTATAAAGGGATTATATAGTCGAGAAGGAGTCGCTGACACCAAGAATGAATTTCGGCAGGAACTGTCCTCCCAAGTATGAGTGCTCCTTGACGCCATGTAATAAAGTCTGACCCCAATTCGTAGGTAACTCAGGTCTGCCGGGGTTTAGGTCTGGGTGGTAATGGTGTACAGTTGTGGATCGCGAGCCGGTGGTGTAGCTGTTAACACCCTTGCGATCAATGCAAGAGACCCGGGTTCGAGTCCCGGCTGGTCACCATTTTCACTTGACCGAAAGTTATCACAATGATATACTTGCTCATATGTCTATCCAATTCATATCTCCAGGGCAAATTATTACGTTAGAAATCAATTTGATTTTGTACACCTAACTATTCTTTACATCCGTCGTCCATCTCCCAAATTTCTGAAACACCACCAACTCAGCATTAACATCTTCATACCTTAACTAGAATTTTTGAAATGTTAAAAGAGAAAATAAAGTATTTTGACTGACTACAGTAAAACCAAATTTACCACTTCTGTAATAGTAAAGCCAAAGCCAAACGATTTACTAACTAATATTATAACGAACTATTTCTATTTTTCTGTTTACAGATATTTACAAATGTGTTCATCTTTATTTTATGAACATTAGTTCCCTTGATGTATGTCTCTGTTTTTACTAATTAGATGTATTTAGTAAAAAACCTTTGCTCTGTCTTGAAGAAAGTACGAATCGTATTTAAAGGTGGGAGGCCGTGTAAAGAGGCATTATGAAGTTTTTTTCTCGTCTGTTTTGATCTGTGATTGATCCAAACCAAGGGTCTTCTTGTCACACAACATGAATTCCACTCTTTCTCAGTATGTCTGTTTTTGGTGACCTTAGTATCAATAGTGAACATTCTCCGCAGTCTTTGTAAAGTGGCGGGCCCGGTTGATTGGGATCGTCATCCTATATTAAAACAAGAAATGCACAAGAGCTGAGCACACAGCAAAAAGTAAGAAACATGATTTACAGCAATTAATACACTGAAAAAGATGACAAAACCAATACATGTTGCACAATGTACCATTGCATCCACTTATGTTCCATCAGGAGTTGATTCAGTTTCCCTCTGAATCTAGTTGACACCTACTGCAGCAGGTTTCACATATATAATTACTTTTCCCAAGAATTTCTCAAAATTTTGCTCCATCCTGGATTTCCCATCTTTCACAGAAGAGATAAATATATAAGCAACAGGTATAACAAATACCTGGAGCATGCAATATAACAGAGGCTAGAAAGGAAAGCGACAAATCTGTCTCTAGACCCTCTTGCTTTCTTAACGATATTCCTCTTTCGACATTTTTCTTGATGCTATCCCAGAGCGATTTCAGGGATATCGCTTCCCGTCGCCTGTTACAACAAGCGGCCTCGTCTATAACGCTCCATGGAGCATTTTTTCTTCTGTCACTGCGTCCGACCTCTTAAATCGAACGATAATATTTTTCGCTTTCATAATTAAGAGAGACGGTTTTCTATTGCAAGTAAAGTTGGTTCCTCGGTTTTTCTCGTACTATGTAACCTGTTACAAAAAAAATTAACTGCACTACTATCAAAATACCGAAAAGAAAATAAACCAATTGCAACCCTACACACTTCCACCACATTCTGATAATGTCCCACTGCAGAGAAAGCAAATAAAAAGAGCTCAAATTAAATGTAATAGTATACGGTTTGCTGGATGACACAGAGGCGGCGAGTCACGGTCTCCGTGATGCGAACATTTTGCAACATTGCCGCATGGCGTACTGCTCTAAATGTCGTTTATCTTAATGCAGTTGCTGGTGGAATCCAAACGATGCTAAACGCTTTTATTATCAGCATTTTTAGTAAATGTCGTTTGCAAAAACAACGCCTTTCCCGTAGATTTTGTGAAAATAGGCCTTAAGAATAGACTAGACTACATCGAAGTTCATGTAGCCATTCATAGCGTTAACTGGGAGACAGTTCACGTACTAACCACAAATCCAAATCAATCTCTGTTTTAATGCCAATTATAAATTAAAAACTACATATTTAAAATTAAAATGCAAGACTATGATCCCCACTTATCCACAAACTTATCTTTATAATGATACCTCATTTGTGGTAATTGGTTTGAAATGCCACGAGAAAAAAGAAATATTTACTAATATTTACCATTCAGAAAGAAGATAAAGTGATTCTGAGTCGTAATTTTTTTACCTTAAGCCTTCTTTTCTTTTTTCTTTGATCCTAACTATTTAGAAATCTCAACTGAAATTTTGATGATATTCATTTCTTGATGTTTAATCCGCCAATCCTCTGAAAGCTTACATCCAAAAGAATTTTATTCAACCAAAAAATACTCCGTCAATTTTTACTGCTAACAAATGCCGGGAAAGTTGAAGGAGAGACCAAAAATCGCGCTCTTCTCTTCTGATATTGTTCCTTTATAACGCTTGGTTGTAATCACGCATCTTTCCTCTTTTCATCTTCACTGGTTTTTATGTAGGCTCACTCTCGACGAATGAAATCTTAGCAGATGAAAGAAAATCCTTAATCTTGTGGTGATTTGTCTTCGCACTCTGCTATTGTGACGAGGGAATATTTTCATAAGAAGTTGCAATGACGTCCTCTGGTTCTTAAAGACGCTTAGAATGAAGGTTTGGATGTTTTCTTTCCAATCGCCATTAATTTCATGTTAGAATGTGAAAATATTCGTACTGCATTTATTGTGTTTTAATTAACACTGGAAAAGCAAAATAGTTTTTATTTTTGTTGTAAAAATTAAATATTGAATTTGAATTCATAATGTAGAATATAAATATCTTGTTACATTATATTATTTAATCAGTAAAACAAAAAAAGTTATCAGCGCACTAAAAATATTTTTGTTTGGCGTAAAATTACGTATCTGAACTCAAAAGATAATTGTACAATGGCTTGTTATTCAAGTTTCCAAAATGTAAACATTCGTCTGATATTTAATGTGTAAACTGTTAAATACGTTTCAACCAGAACGAAGTTAATTAGAATTAATTCGATTGAAAAGTAAATACGGATTGCATGAATATATGATAGCAAATACACCAGTGCTGTTTGAATTTCAGAGTACATACTTCTTTCCTGGAAGAAAAACTTTTCCCTGTAGCATGACAAATATTTCAATGGCGATTCAAGAATAATGACGCAATTATTGTTCGCAAATCGCGGCATTGCTCGCGTGAATTTTGTGATTTTGGTACACACAAATTTTTTTTGTTGAATTCTCATTGATATTAGTGTACTACATCCGTCATTGACACAGTTTGAACCTTGAAATAACAGTAGAAATTATCATTATTAATATATTCAAACAAAATAATGTCCATAGACACAATCGTATGAATTAATAAAATGCATCATTAAAATTTATTTTTATTCGAGATTCTATGGACATTATCCATCGGGTTTATCATTTTGAACATTTCAGCTTCCATCGTTCCGTTTCGAACGTTCTCCTTCAACATCCGTCTCCAGAGTTTCAACAACTCCATTTTTCGAAGCAGGGTACTTTCGTTTGATCGAGGCGAGGACGGCGACTGCAACCTGGTTGTGTCAGAGAGATGTTGGCGAACTAACGTTTTTCTAAGTAATTTACTAAATATGTAGCTTCTGAAACGCGGAATTTACACATTTAGCAGGTGAAAAATGCTTGAACTCCAACAGGTAGGCTTACTCTCGCCACGAGTACTCAACAGAGGGGATGAGTGGAAAGTCGGAATGAACCTGCTATTCCCTCCACTATTCCAAATACTCTTCAGCCACCAAATAACATGTGACTATTGGGACGTAACTATTAAGACCAGAGTACAGAGAGATGGATCTTTCCCCTTTATTGACCCTTAACTCTGCAGAATTCTAAAACCCTTTCAAATTTATTATCTACAGGCTACCACTTCATGGAAATGACATTTTCCGGTCACAAAAATATCTAGTCAATGTTAAAGACATTTATTGTTATGGTAAGTAACACTGGGATATAAATATTTGGATTTTTTAAATACCTAATATATCAATATATATTGATAAACCGAATAGTTTTTTTTTAGGTAAATTGATAATTGATGTGGCAACAAATATCTTAAAAAGAACATTTGATTAAAACTCAGTTTATATATGTTGCAAATCTTTAGTAGACAATGTAATGTGAAAACAAACATTTCTTTGAAAATGTCACACATTCTTCAAATATTCTACTATTTTTGCAACTACAAGTTTTTCTCCACTTGGAGTTAAAAGATATATATTTTACAAATTCAGGTAATTATACATTCTTAACTGTAGATGCAAGGAATGGAATGCAATAATCCTCGAATCAGTCAGAAACATCCACCTGTCAAAAGTATAAAATGTGGACCCGAAGAATCGATTGCAAAAAAAAAAAAAAAGAAACACACAAGTTGCTAGGGTGTTTGGATATGGGATTGTTTAGTCGTGGACTGGTAGTACATGAAAAGCCATGACCAGGTGTGTGTATTTCGTAAATCATAGGGAAAAAGCTACAAAAATATATTAATTTGCCAAAATATATTTATTTTATGTTCATAAGGCTAAATTCAGTAGTAAATTTTAAATAAAGTGATCATAGCCTTCTTTTAATTTCATCACATAGATATTTGTCCCTATCGCTACGTCGAGGTCGAGAACACGTTGTGTAACATAGAAATGTATGTCTCCAAAAGAATCACTTCACATAGAAATCTCAATGACTTCAAAGAGGACAATGTCAATCGTCTGCTGTGTTGTCAGGGTTATATTGTCATTGTCACGTATAAGAAGTACAAAGTAATATTATGTATGAACAATAGGTTCGTTCTATTGAAGGAGTACACGAACCAGTTGTCACATGCAACAAAAACACGAGTATCGATGGAAGTACATTATGGTGAAACTCTTTTATAATTAGATCAACTTTTTAGATAATATAAATGTTTCGTTTTTGCGAAGAGTCATGTTTTGATGTCATGTCATTCGTATGAGGCTAATATGAAAAATATAAGAATGAGTATTCGCTTTAAATTCATTTTTACAAGAATAACCTCGGTTGCTCATTCATGAAAACGTCTCGTTCCACTAATTTCTATTGGCATGATCGAGTGGTGATGGGGATTTTTAGTAGCCAGGAAATTAATTCGGTAAGGCAAACACTTCCTTAAGTAGACACTATTAAAATGGATAACAATACTGGAGAGGGAAATCCCCTTCCTGCGGCCACCCTCACACTCTGCTAGTGCGGGGGAGAGCCCAGCGCGCCGGAGAGGGCTCAGAGAAACAGTGTTGCCGATAAGCTGTTCCCAGACCTCGGCTTTTCGTGTAACTCTATTAAGATTCGTGAATGGAATGAGACCTGGGATACATGAATCCCATTCCTGCGACAGCGATATCCTTTCAAGGCCAGCCAATGCGATTAGCGACTGTGGTACGTCTTCCTGACAACGGAGCTGTTTCTCTACACCCCGTTGCGCTCCATCGGGGACGCTGCAAGGTAATCAAATGGAAGAACTACGTCTTGTAAAGACGGATGACTGCTCTTGGAACCTCACGGCAAATGAAGATTCCCAGCGACCTCCATCCGCTAGAGACATTCTCTTTTTTAGCAACCACAACATTTCGAAGATATACCTTCTTGAAGGAATTTAACTCATTCCAATTGAGTTCAATATCTGATTTATAATGCATCACGACGACTCCCAAATATCACAATGCGTTCCAAAAACGTGATAAATAATTATGTTCGTTGTTGGTAATAATGTATTTTTATATTTTGATTTATATTACCGATTTGATTAAGTGTTACACTGTTCTCACTTAGTAGCTCTAGGTTCAACAAAGGTACTCTAAAGTTATTTTCCCATACACAAATGTAATTAAGGCACCATATTTATGCTTTAAATTTTCCCTGCATTGAATACGAAGGTTTCTTTTCGGTGAGGGAGAGGAATACACCTTACTATCTTATATTGACCGCCGACAACGTCATTCTTATTATCTCAGCATTGTTACAAGATAGATATTATACAACTCCGAGATTCTAACTTTTCAAAGTTGCATAAATGTCTCTTCAGATAAAATATGAAACAAAAATAATTTTACATACTTGAAATGTTATCAACCATAATAATTACTGGGGATTGATATTCTTGCACTTCGGCCAACAACAGTAATTTTAACACATTTAGAGACAGTAAAACCCCTGTAAGATGGACCCCTCTGGTTCTCAAACTTTTTGTTCAACTTAGAGGGGTGACGAAGGTAAAAGAGCCTGTTAATAGTATATCAATATATAATTAAATTGCACACAGTATATAAAATCACTCCTAATGCCTACTATTGAAAATGTCGCACAGTACACTTATACAGCATGTGTAAGTTTCTATTAGTATTCTAATTTTACTATGTATGTTGGTCTCAATTTTCAAACCGTTAAGATTTAGAAATCAAGAATAAACACAGATTAAAGTATGTCTATTCTAGTAGATACATATTTTTTATAAAGGGCTAAGAAATGCATCCATAAACTCGAAATGTAAAGTTTGAACAAAACACCCCAAAACGGCTCTACACAAATCTTTCGATTTGCTATGGAAGCTCTCCTAGTTGAAATAGAGAGCTGGTAGATGTGCAGCTTATTTAATAATACTTACAATGATATGCCTCATGACATAGATCAAGGGGGAAAATTAACATAATCAAAATATTATCAAAGAATTTATTGATTTTAATAATATGAGTTAACATGAGATTCAATTTCCTATAAAATATTGTTCTTTTTACGATTTTAGTTAATACTAAGTGATGTTAATTACTCCTGCATTTTAACACGCCATTTCTCTAGTACTAGTAGTACGAACTGAATAATTATCAATATTTTCAATCATACTGTAGATGTTTCTTTTTATTCACAATTTCTTATTTCTAATTGTATTCACCCTTGGCACGATTGTATACATTATCTCTGTAGCACCATCGTCAGACGAGTACTTCCCTGGTATTCCTTCTTGTACTGACGGATTCATATTTAGGCTCACTGGGCTCGAACCTGGGGAAGACTATCATTGTGACTGATCATATTGTATTATTCTCGAATTTTCAATGATTTCAATAGTTAAAATTAATTTTAGGAATAATGAATTTATAATAGTCCGTATTTATTAAAAAAGTCTTTTGAAATCTATAAAAAATTAATTTTGTTGATAGTCTGCATACATATGAAGAAGATAACTATATTTGTTCTTTTCAGGGGGCTAAATGTCATGATTTTGCTTTAGAGCGTTGAAATATTATATCCGCTCTTCCCTTTGGACCCTTTGATCAGAATTAATGGGACGGTCCCTAGTTTACCACCGGAGGGTAAATTGGTTTATCCCCCACCCACATCAAGTGGTTCAGTTTGAAATTGCTTTCCTGAGAATAAATTTCTTTATAAATTTACAAAAAACTTATCATTAGTGAATTTAAAAATTAATTTTTTTATCACTCGTTCCCTCTAATTTGTAAATGTCTTTATAAAAACTCTCTCATTTGTTAGTGTTATGCGTCTTTCACATGACTTAAACTCAATTTGTTCCAATGGAAGTATTTTAATATTAAAGGAAATTCTTTTTTCTATACGAGTCTTCACCCCAGGGGACTTACATCTAGTAAGTATGTGTTTGGCGAACACGCGGCCCCGAGCTGAGTCTAGCGTTACTTCCACTTGTGTTAAGCTCCTTCCTTTCTCTTTCCTGACCTTCCTTGGCCACCTCTTGTTCTTTTCGATCCCGACGTTAGGGTATCTTTCATTTTCCTCTTTCTTCTTCTTCTTCTTCTTTTTTAAATAAGATATGTTGATATTTGAGTTTTGAGTTGTAATTCAGGAGGGTTTTTGGTGGATATGGTTGAGTCATTCGGCGAGTCCCACACGCGGCATGTAACTGCATTATCCCTACCAGTACAAGTTTTTAGGGCTCTAATGACCTCGATGTCCACGAGCCGTAAAGCCCCACAAAAAAAACGAGTATTATATAAATTTATTTATTTTCTTGTATGATACTTTCATTTTATTTAAAAAGGAAACGTTGAACAACTCTTTTGTTTCAATGATTATAAATTACAAGCTCAAACAATCTCTATCCAACAAAAAAATCAATAAACAATTACAACAAAAAAGTACTCGTAACTCGTATTTGAAGATTTGCTTACGAATTCTTTCGAGATAGCTAAAATTTAACATTCAAAAATAATTTTTATCCTATCAAAATTGAAAAATAATTTCATTTTCGAAACATATGTGACTTCAAAACTAAGTTTTCGCGGAAATATGTCATATTCAGAACATAGAAACATCTTGTGTCGCAATTGTAAAGTTCACTTAACAAAAGCATTTATTCATAACACGATGGAATAATATTTGAAACAGCGGAAAAAAGAAATGTTTCCATCAAAACACAATTCCGTGTATTATCCGAACTCGTTTTTCAGTAAAGCTTTTAAGAATATACAAGACTGCATATTCAGAGCTTGCGAGGCCTTATGCGTATTTTAAGCTAATTTTAATACATACACTTAACTTATTGAAAGTAATTCAACGTTTTCGATGTTATTAATGTACTAACATATTCCTCAAATACGCCTAATAATTAAAAGGAACCTTTAGCTACTAAGTAATCAACAAATGATTCAAGGAAGCAGCACCATATTTACGTTTTCCTGAAGTTGCAGAACATTAACAATATTTTAAAACTCAATTATATTATTTATCTTACATAGCACTTTGCTGCAAACAAATGACACGATTAAATATTTTGCAAATTAAAAAAAAAGTACCTGTGGTGAGTCATTATTCAAGAGACGATTCAATCAAACTCTAAATTTACTTTCCCTACTGTTGGATCACATCAGAGATGTAATAACTACAGAAACAAAATTCTCAAATCTTCTATTTCCTTCAGTTAAACACATTGGTATTTTCTACTCTGAATAGTCCGCATGTCCTACAAACAAGAATTACACACCGTAATACGTGTTCCTTACAAATTGCATTTTTACATTTCACACTCAAGATAGTGCTTTTGCTGTTTGTTGTAAGGACATTGTTTGCACCTCTTTCACTTGCCTGATGTTGTTTGTTCTTCACAACATGATGAAATCTTCACAACTCCACATCTTTCCATAGCTTGAGTTGTTCGTGTTGGAAGATTAGGGATTTGACTACTGACGATTATTTGAGGCTTCACAATTTCTTCTGTCAAATCCCGTCTTGAGGCAGAACGTCTCTCGAGAATGAACGTCTCTTGAGGCAAAATGTTTCATCTCATTGCGTCTGTCAGGCTTATTTTGCTTGATTGTCCCTATATTTGTGACTTATTTCTGCAGCATGTATTCTCCTAATTGGATTCTGGTAAAAAAATATCCGTTGTAACGTTTCTAGATGATCCTTTGATATTTTTAGCGATATCTATTACCACATTCAGTCCAAGTAGTTTCTGAATAGGCTCATATGGTTTCATCCCTATATAATCAGGTCTATCAACAGCATATGCTGATTTAGCATCACTTAACCAAAATATTTTCCCTTCAATTTTGCGGGTTTGCTGGGTATATATTGTATAAAATCTGTACAGGGCTTCCGAGGCCCTGCATATGTATTCACATATAAGTGACAGATAATTTAATTTTTTATACGAACCAATGGATCAATTTGACTCAAAATTTGTCCAAAAAGATGAATGAGAGAACACATGAAAGGAGAGTCAAGTCAGATTTAAACGGTTAGAGATATTAATGGAATAAAATCTAACAGGACCTCCGAGGCCCTGCATATGCATCGTAGAGTTAAGTGCAATGGAGAGAGTTATTGAATAGAAAGAGACTTCATGATTTCCGTTGCGTAATAGTCCGGTGCTGTATCGTGTTTTTCAGTGAACTGAACGACACGTAAACTAGTAATCACCTAAACAATGTGATTTTATGCAGTGGAAGACCGGTGTGTGTTTTGTTTATGTTCGCAGCCACCTGGCGCGCCACTCTCGAGGCAGTTTCTCAAGGTCGACCTTGCAGTTTCTGATTCGAACGTTGGCTGGCAGGTCACTAGGAAGAGACAGCGTTTTCCGGTCAGGTAAGACCTTGCGTTACGTTGCTATGTGTCGAGTCATTAGAGGTTTTTTTATAAGATACACGCTTCCTAGCGTTTACATTACGTTGATGACGCTAACCACGTAAAACACATGGAAAGAACTAGCCGAATCAATGCATTTTGCATAGTGTACCTTTGACTCAAATCTTACTAAAAATTGTAAACCCAAACAAATTACTTCCGTGTACAAATAAACTGTACTGTGAGTACACCAGCACATGTTCATAGGGATACATAACCAACAAACCTCTCGCATTCTCTCTCAGATGTCTACTCTGAATGTAAGTAAGTTGCATGTGGATAGCGAATACGATAGCTTGCAGGTACGCTATGCAAAAACTCCGTATTAGCCTCTAAGGATTGTACAAGATTACCCTAATGAGCATGACTGAAAAGCACCAACATCAATAAAAGAAATAAAACCATGATCAACTATTGTCATTATGAGCATGTTCCTCATAAGATTTTAAGGGTGCAATTGATGTTTTAGTTCCCGCGCGCGTACTAAAATACAGGCATCCATTTTCGTTTTTTATGCCTGCTTCACACGTTCCATTTTACAGACAATTGCGTCCAATTGCTATACAAGAAAAATATGTTAAGTGAATGACGTCACGCTTAACCCAATAAGGCCCAGCAATATATTTATAGATCAGCCAGAATGGTTATATATTTCTTTAAATTTACTTCATTTTGAAAAATTTGTACTTATGTTCGCAGTATTTTGAAGATTGATAGATGTGTATGAATTACTACATATGTTTTAAATATGATTATTGATCCTTTAGAAAATAAAATATAAATGTCGTCATCAGGCTCTTTGCCTAGAGTTGTATGTGTATGTGAGTGGAGTCAGCAAAACTTTTCATTTCAAGAATTTTGGGCTACTGCGTATTGCTGTCGCGTACATGCAGGCAGCGGCACCCGCTTTACCAAGCAGTGACGCGCCACATTCAAACTGACGACTCGACAGTATACGGCACAGAGTATAAACCAGACGCTCCTCTCCCATACTAACGGTGTGTAAACAGCTTTCAGCGCTCTTAACATTGTTACCCTCTAACTACAAGTTCAAAAACCGGCCACAGGGCGCGTGGCAGTTCCCGATTCCCCTCCCCCTTCCCCCACCAGATACTGTACACTCCACTCACTCGACCTCATGCTTCATAATTTCACAATAATTTAGCTGAAAATACTGTCCCTACAAAAATTAACATTTGTGAATAGTTAACAGGATGTATAACTGAAATATTTTACTACACATATGAAATAGAAAATGAAAACAGGACAATTGACAGGAAATGTACACAAAGAAAATACATACTTGCTCTTAATTCTATTTATTCATAATAAAGATTCAGGACATTCTCATATGAATGGAAATATACAATCCAGTATACAAAAATGGGGTATACTTGCAATAAGGTACTCATTTATTTATATCCACCAACTATTCATATCATTAATAAATAAATGAGACTGTTAAAACAAGTCACATGAGAAAAGCTGTCATAGAAAGGCTATATAGAAAGCAGTCAATGGAATGTTGGTTTTGCTTTAAGCCACAGTGGTGTATAAATACCTCTGCTCATTGCATGAGAGAATTACATGCCACAAATCTAATGAAGGTCAAGTAGAAATAATTGATAAAGAAATGAAGACAATCCACTAGTACCATGTCACCAAAAGCGATAGATATATCATAGTATGAACTAGTTACAATAATCTATGAAGAAACCATACAGTTTTCATTTATACAAGTTGAATATCATTCTGTTTAACAAATGAGAAAGGTGTTAATCAATTCAATAGCACGCTACATTTCCCATTTACAAATACAATATTTAAAAAAAGTCTGAAATTTTCCATTCTACAAACTGAATATCAATCCATCAATGAAATGGGAGAGGTCTGTCAACCTGAGAATATCTGTGAGAAGACTGACTTCACAATAAGAAATTCACAAAATTTGTACCAATGCCAATGTTAATTTTAAAGAAAAGTTTACCGTAAAACCTTTTATATATCCATAGGATAACGTGACTAGATTTATCAGTCTCATGGTTTAAAAAGAACATTACCAAGTTACAAACACCACAATATACCATAGCTCAAGTAGTAAACTAACAAAGTGAAAATAAAATTAAATAACAAAGTTTCAGAAAACCAAAAGAAGTCACAATACACTCAAGTAGTAAATAAACATAGTGGAAAGGAAATTTGTAAAAATTCAAGTTTACATTAAAACAAAAAAGGTGGCTCAATGAAAAATGTAACTCTTCTACACACTACAATAACGTTATATAAGATGCAAACATCAATTTCTCTCTAGTTATTCGTACGTAACTACCACGTCAGGTATAATTACAAATACGTTTTACACAAAAACAGAATCTTACATTTTAACTAGGTACTATTTCTTTAAATTTTTATTTTAAGATGAAAATTTAATAGCATTTGTGTCTAGTTAATGAACTGCCTCCTACGTAACCTTACACTTCCTCAAACTTCGATACTATCCAGGTGTATTATTAAGTTTGTTATATTTATTTACCCAAGTAGAGACTGGCGAAAATCAATGAGATCACTCTTCAGGTCATCATCACAACATCTGGAAAACACAACAAGAACACAATATCAGTCAACATACTTATTGTAAAAATCAATTCAAATACTGTAACTTAATTCAGCAATGTTTGTTATAATTCATTGATCACCAAAAATACAGTTTATACAGTTTTAGCATAAATATAGACCTTGACATAAATTAATAATATAAAAGTAAAATAATAGAATTCCTACAATGGATATCTAATAACCATAGCCTAAATAAATATTAATATTCCGTAATAGTACAAAATAATAGTATTTTATATTAATTTCTACGTAGTCTAATTTAAATGAATATTATGAAATGTATCAAAATTATTATATTGTTGTTATTCTTATATGCAAATATTATTGTCATTGTTGTTAGTACTATGACACGCCATACATCATTGTTATGATCTATGTGGTTCAATAAAATATTATTATATTATATTTATGTTCATCATTTCATACACAGACTTCATTCATCAATACATTACTTAGATATTATAGATAATAAATTTTTATACAATACTTCATGTAACATTCGTTTTCATTTAACATACCATGGAAGTCGTCCGGGGTAAAATGTGCGGAGCACACTCTGGTACTAGTTCGTGCGACCCGCACACCAGTCATGCCAAGACACTTTATCCATTGTCGTCGTCTACAAGAGAATGTAACAAATATATTTATAAATAAATAAGCAACAATAATCGCAGCAAAGCGACTGAGCTAAGTACGTCTGCCCATGTGGGTAGTGGCGCTAAGACAACAAGAATTACTTACCTTTCTCGTGGGGTAGGAAAGCCTAGGAAAGTTATTTCCGGGTTGCCGCTTGTATTAAAGCACCCCGGTACGCAGCACACAAAATTACGAGGCATTCCACTAGATAAAATCCACTAAATGTGCGAATGTTGCCTACGGCACAGTACAGCCTGCACGCAGAATGTAATGCAATGTAATGTAATGGACAAAGAACACTAGCTGCCAATAGGAGATGGGTGAACACGATCTTGCAGCCATCTATTGAGCGCTGGACAAACTATCACGTGCCGGGTGACTGTAGTGTTGTAGTGACTGTAGTCTGGTAAGTGTTACCCTCTAACTACTTGAAGCTTCAAACCTCAGACATATAGCGGCTATCTAGTTTCCTGGCCCTGGTATACGGCTATATAAGTCGCCGCTCGTAGCATTCTGGGTGGAACGGCTGCCACTCGCGCGCTAGACGCATGAGTTCGTTCTTCATTCCTACCTGTACTTAGTAAGACCTCGCGGTCCTGGGTATAAATCCTTCCTATCTGTACTTGTCAAGATCTCACGGTCCTGGGTACAAATCCTTCCTACCTGTACTTGGCAAGACCTCACGGTCATGAGTACAACTGCTTCCCTTTCCGGACATATCTCTCACCCTCGGGTAGTTCGTCTAGACCTCGCGGTTCTGACTGACTGTCTCCTCACCCCGGACTTCCGGCCCATCCGCCTATTGTCACGGAACTCATTTCTGCGCGTGGACCCTCCGTCAGGATAGAGGCCCCGACCGAGTCGCTAGTACAAGGCGCAGTTCCAGCAGCAGCATGTGGGCGTCGCTCTGGAGTCGCTATTTAAGTGTATTGTGACAAAAACTGTTGTTGCCATGATTGGATCAATCCTCTTTAATTCACTCCCTCTCATCATTCCCTAGGCCTATAAGAGGTAGGGACTAACTTCCTAAAGTAAATGCCCTTCTTAGCGAGGAGACGGGACCAAAAAATAACATCCCTCCCCTTCCTACGACAATTGCTGTCAGGTGTGGGGTTCACCTCAAAGAATGCTTATATCCCTCCCCTCCTCACGACATTACTAAACATGTTTCTCTTTGTGGCTATACAATATAGGATAATTCAGCGAAATGGTACCCAAGATATCACTTTCCAAAAACTGCTGATCTATTTATAGGTCGCTGGACACACTGCGCTTCGGGTATGGGGAACTTGAGGAGCATTGCCACTCGCAGCTGACGTACGTAGAAAAGATTCATAGGGCGGTTGTTATGTGTCCTTTGTTCGATATAGTGCATGCTCTGTGTGAACATTTTCCGTGTAAATAAATATGAGAAAACCTATTTTATTTGCATCCCTTTTGCATTGGTATGGTCACTTTGTTTTATTATTCGCAGTGACGGACAGTGACGAAGTTCCAAATGATGCGTTAGTTTACTCGATTGAAAATGATGTTCCAGGACCTCCAGTAGTGCATTTGCTTGCTCAAAATTAAAAAGAACCATATCTTTATGTACAATAGTTACGCTCGATACGTTATGTGCGTGCGGATTTACTTTCATTTTTGATGTATTGTTTTTCCGACTATTAGGAGAAAGACTAAATAAAACGAAATAAAGATAGCGAACATACCTCTAACAAAAATCGGGTCCGTTTACTAAGGGATAAGCAATAAAGTGGCTCCCGCGACGCTCAAAGTAAGCTGGAAAACTAAGGTTTTGACCCCATTGCAACTAATGATGATTATCCTGTATTATGAGGACATGTTGCAGAATATTTTGTTAGAGTCTGCTTAAAATGAGACTGCATGAAAGAATTACTGAGAGTGTTCATGCGATCCTGATGAACATAAATTATTTCTCGGAATTCTTCACCCTTATGTCTCATTTCAGCGATTTGGAATTTTCGAACAGAGTTTCTCAGTCAACGAAACGTCTCAATAGGCAAAAATAATTCATAAAAGGGAAACTGATTAGATTCGCTTACAAGCCATGACTTGCCTGTAAAACCAGATGATATTACTAAAATGTTTATTTGCATATTGAAAGAGTCAGAACATACAAGTAAATGTGGTGATAGCATGAAAGATTTACGTATGTCAAGGAGGTGCGCTGCATACTTCGACAACCATACGTACATTTTTCATTCATTTACAGACAAATGAATGAAAGATTTACGTATAGTTATCGAAGTATTCGGAGCACGTCCTTGACATATCAAGGAAAGGTACATTTAGAAATGCGCTACGGTGGAATGGACCATTATGTAGGGAAAAGGAATTGCCAATTTCAAAACAATCCGGGATGACCTCTGACATTATGTCAAAATGCAATGTTACTGTGTCAAAAATATTTTGAACAAGTCCACATCTTGTGGGAAGATAAATACTTTTCATCAGAAAGGAAAATGAAGTTTTGTAACGATACAGTGCATTATTTACAATCAATTTACTGTAAAATTTTGTGTGTTGCATACTCAATGCATCATGAATCTGCCCAGTGATCTATTTATAGATCGGCTCATTATCGATAAACGAAATGTAAAAATGAATTTTTTAAATTTTTTATCATCCTACAACCTCCTATGACTAACAGTAGAGATATTACGCTAATTAAGGAAAAATAATAATTTGGGCGTTAATGGGTTAACTTCAACTGCGTGTACAGAAAATGGACGTTCCGAAATAAGCGTTTTACACAGTATTGGACGAGAAATAGATGGTGTTAGTATGAGTTGTCTCTCAACGCGATGGTGAGCGCAAGAAACAACTAACCTCTCTGGGCTACCATTTCTTTGAACATGTAAACAAGCTTCATTGATAATGGAATTATTCATTTGATACCATGTTTAGTTCACTATAAATAATTTCCGAAGTTCAACTAAGCAGGAAACACCGGAACAGAAAAAACACAACTACGCGGCATTACCTTCTGGGGTAATTCCGGTCAGAGTATTCAAACTTTCAGAATTCAGAAGAGGATAGTTCGGATAATTTGTAAATCTCACCCCCGAAACTCTTGTAAACCTTTATTCAAGGAATTAAATATATTAACACTTCCCTGCATTTATATTTATGAAACAGTCGTGTTTGTTAAGTCCGAATTACTGAAGTGCCACCCTTGCTTTATACGAAACAGTCTCGTTCACGAACACTATACACGCAATAGTAGTAATATTCATCGCCCTAGAGTGTCAACCACTCTTTGCCAAAAGGGACCATACCATTCGGGAATCGTTCTATATAATTCCCTGCCCAAGAATATAAAAGATATTATGAAATTGAATATCTTCAAATCCGCGGTTAAAAACTACCTCCTGCACCAGTGCTTCTACACTGTAAAAGAATTTATTGATTTTAACAAAAGTTAAATTCGTCTTGTGCTTTATCACGCCATTGCTGTAGTACTTTTTAAACAACTTATAACAATTTCAAAAACTATTTTCTTGCATGATTGTGTTGTCTTATGGCTCATATTAATTTAGTTTTATGTGTACTCAACATTGGCACGTTTGTGTACATAAATTCTGTAGCCCCATCCTGGCCCGGGTTTTTCTCCGGTTTTCCTTCGGGTAGAGGCGGATTTATCATACAGGTTCTCTAGGCTTTGTCTAGGGGCGGGTCTATTGTAACAATAAATCGTGAATTTAGTGTTATTTCAATTTTTAAGCACTATACTCAGAATAATCTATAGTTCGATAATAACTTACATGTAATTTTTTGCTTAAAATTACAAACATATTGACATTCTATTAGTATTATAACTCGCAGCTAACTTTTTATCTTATCTAGGAATTTTTGCTGAATTTTTTGAATCCGCCTCTGCCTTAGGGCCCTTGATCGGAATTGATGGGATGGTCCCTTGCTTGCTTCCGGAGAGTAAATTAGTTTTTTTTCCCTCCACGTGGTCATACGCAGTTTGTACTGTTTTTTGACAATAAAATTTATTTACGCACGCTGTTTTAACCACGCAACCGACTCGAGAGAATACGGACGCCGCAACTGGTAATCAGGGATACCGTTGGGAGTGCGCTAGTCAATTTGTACGAGTCGTACTGAAAAATAGAGCATGCTTGAAAATTTCCATACAATTTGCATCCAGTATCGCACGAAACAGTACGTATAATGGACTGACTAATGTGGGTTTTAGAATGACAGGATATATTATATTTGGGTTATTCCATGTCAAATCAACACAGGGTCTAAACCTCACCATCTCAGATTTTGATAAAAGTTTGTAAGGAGGTAGCTATCATATAGATTGAGAAAGTATTGTTGTAAAATTTCGAACCGTTTGGAAGTTGTACAATTTAAACAAAACGTCTCAAAACAGCTCTACACAAATTGTTTGAATTGCTCTTGACGCTGCCCTAATTGAAATAGAGAGCTGATATATGTGTCATCTTACAGCTCATTTAGTGATCTTTACAATAATATGCTATAGGTTAAAGAGGAAAAAAAATTAATTTTTAATTTTTAATTTCTAAAAATGCACATCTTCAAATGTATGAAGATTTTCAAATCAATACTCGGAATAGTTTATATCCCTCTTCATCATCTGGAAAATACGAATGATACAATCAAGCAAAAGAAAGCATTTTACCACGTATTTGAAGAAATTCAATTTAATAATATTTTTGAGAGGGTAATATATAGAACGTTTCATTAATGACACGGTCTCTTCTGGCAAAAAGCATTTGAAACGCAAAGGACGATGTATAGGGTAAGTGCTTTAGTACTCAACATTTTAAGCTAAGAATATTACTAATTTATATTTATTTTTTAAATTAACTCTACGTTTTCCTTTTTCTTTTCTTCGCCGTCTTCTATTTTCCTGGTATTTTTTTAAGATTATAAATCATCGAGCTGCTACTAAAATACATTTTCCCAAACTCATCTTTCGTCAAAATTCTCGACTGTGTCGAAAATGGAATGAGCCAGTAACATCCATAAGTGTTAGAATCATGAATATGTAACAAAAATTCTATTCACTCGTGATAATTCTGTTTATTTCTACATAAGAGAGTTCTTCACAATCTTAGAGAAACATCGCAAATATTATTACAAATTATTAGTATCATTAGACATTTATTTTTATTTACTTTTATCAAAAATTTATTTATTATTTTTATTTCACGCATTGGTCATCAACAAAATAGTTCAGCACGCTAAACTATGAAACAAATCTTTTGTATTAAAAAATCTACAGTGACTGAATTTTGAAACTGAAATCTGATATTCAAAGAATTCGTTCCAAATATCATTGGAGTTGAAATTTTTTCTGTAATTTTATTTGTACTTATATTTCTTGATTTTGTATCTCTTACGACCTCTCGCATCTTTTGCGACCTAGTTGTCGATACCCTCTCACACCTCAACAACCACAGAAATCAAACAATAAGAACTGCAAGTCATGAGAAATATACTCGAATTATGAAAATAAAATAAGAAATTTTATTTTTCAAAATCACGTAGTGTTCCATACAATAAAATATACTTTCATCAATCGGCAATACATACGTTTTCAAAATATATATGGTTGAAGTGAATGGTTTTATTTGCCAAATTTTGATATTAATTACATGTATAAAAGAAATTCAATCAGTAGACTTAAGTTTGATTTAATCCCTTAATTTCACCAAAGTAAATGCTTTAGTTTTACAAACCCAAGTCATGTTCTTTAAAGCAAATGTGCGCGAAAAGAGAAACAGCCAACACCCTCTAGTCAAATTATGGGGAAGAAAGGCTTTTCCCCGGTTCTCGACTTTAGATTCTTGGATGCAATTCAACACACTCTGTTTCTGTTTTGTGCTGGGAAAAATTATTGGCCTCGTTTCCTCCATCCACAGGCGTGCTATTCAATTACGTGCTCCAAACAGCACCGACTTCAGGAACCACACGAAGGCAAGGAGTCTGTCCTGAATTCGAGATGCACGGGAGGTTCGAGAAGGCAAGAAGGTAAGAGGCTACGTGCCCTTGTACCAGGTTTAAGTACATCACTAATTCACGATTCACTTTTATTCTTCTAGTCTTTCGAAATATTGACATTGAAAAATTAATATTTTATTCGATGTGCAAATATATTAATTAAAACAATCATTAAGATACACAACTGATTTATTTCATGATCACTTGATGGTTAAAATCACATTCACAATGGTTGTGGATAACAACGTTTCGATACCAAGAATCTAGCCACTTCTTCAGGTTCAATCCATTCTATTGGGTTGCCCTACTACACATATCAAGTGTTGATATGCGAGTAATAAAATATTGTGAAATTCACATGTTAAATTATAAAAACATTTATATTGAATAGGTTTATATTCAAATTCTAAATCTGCTATGTTCTCATAAATAGATTTCCCATTTTAATTCATATAATGCCAAGGTCTTGTGGTTTCCAACAGAAGAACGCCAGCATGCTTGACGACACCTGCGGTGAAAAAAATCATCCTCGCTGCAATAATAGATCTTTTTACTTCTCGTAGAAGTTAAGACGACATTGTGGTGCTCTAACAGGAATGACATCGCTTCGCTAGTGTCAAACAGTGTTTGGCGAAGAGAGAACCTCCAACACACGACTTCCCTTTGGTAGAGGTTTCCTTTCATCTTCAGCCTTCAGGGGTACGCATGCTGATTAATCCACTGTTTTATTCTTGTACCTAGTCGGCTTCAATGTTGACTGAAATAACATAGACTCATCAATCGTAGTCGTGTGCGTATTTATTAGTAGTTGTAAAGACCTTTGCATTTGAACTGTTTTCTACGTTCATTACAACATAAAGTACATGATTAGCTCTCACCTCACGCATTCTCAAAAGAGATATATTTTACCCAATGTCATTGCTTGAAGTCAACTTGTTTTGAAGATTTTGGTCATTTTACACTCAGGATTGTTTGGTGAAAAGTATCATGAAGTGGAATTAGTTTCATTCTTTGCCAAGAAAAACACATTAGGCTATTTATTCTGCTTCATCTACAAACGAAATAGTAAACCGTTATTTACCATCCACTCCACTGGTAGTTATTAAGAGTTTTGTTTGGTTTTTACGCTGTAGGTTCATTTTGATAGTTGTAGCTCACTTGAATGGGTATACAACATGCAAGGAAAAGGGATGTTAAGTTCAGTGATGTAGAGGGGGGTGTCCTGGGAGTCCTGAAACCTCTTAAATTAAAAATATGTATGTACATATTTCTTCCGTGTACCCTACACGTGGAAAAGATATATGATAACTTTCGGTCAGGAGAAAATGGCAACGAGCCGGGAATCGAGCCCGGGACGCCTGCTTTGATCGCAGGTGTGTTATCCACTACACCATCCGTCCGCCTTCCACAACTGTACACCTTTAGTGTGCCGTCTGGTTCACTTATCTCCTGTATGGGGATGTGTCTCAGGTTTTCCGGGGTTTAGGTGTGGGTGGAAATGGTGTACAGTTGTGGAAGGCGGACGGGTGGTGTAGTGGTTAACACCCTGCGATCAAAGCAGAACACCCGGGTTTGATTCCGACTCGTCGCCATTTTCACCTGACCGAAAGTTATCATAAAAATATGTATATATTAACTGTGTAATAAATAACTTAAAAATGTTGCCTTAAGATATTTCAAGGGTCTCCAGTTATATCTGAAAAATACGAGTTTTCAAGCATCGTGCTTTCAAAATTCAACCCTCCAGAGAGTACATGCTGTGGTGGAAACGAAGAGAGGCCAATTTTCGTAGAATTAAGGTTTCCAATAGCAACCAAAATTGCCTTTTAGTTCCAAAAAGGAGAACAAAAATCTTATTGCTCTCCTACAATATTTTGAGGAGCCACAAAGGGTTTAAAAGAAGAAAACTGTGTTTTTTTATAATTCTTAACTTTATAATACATACTTTTTAAATATTTTTAATATCCACTTGAAATAAGGCAATTACTAACAACACAGATTGATTAAAAATAGACATAAACATTCACCCCTTTTAAAAATATTCGCCCAAATGAAATGGGTTTTGGGTTCAAATTTCCTATTGTTTGTATTGTATCTAATTTTACCAGTAAACGTATGAATTAGTTCAGATTACTGAAAAATGAATAAAATAGAAAGGATTAATTACTCTTTTTAATAGTACACGTTTATAAACATAAGCTAAAAATTCATTATGAGAAAGAAATTTTAAGCACATATAGTTTTGTTATCGGAACGGTCGAGTTGCGCCCCTGGAAAGTGGAATGCAAGGATTATTCTCGCTAATAGGGTCGAGTTGCGCCCGCACGAAGATGGAAGAGCTGTTGAGTTGCGCCCATAAACCTTTCCTCATCCTTTTCCCCCGACAGCGCAGGAAATGGTTGGGAGACAATAGCCTTTCACTGAGTCAAGTCTCTCACAATGTTATTCCATTTTTTAATAATTGTGAATTATTTTTGCTATGAACACACTATTGGAATCTGCTTCAAATTTCATGAAAAAGAGTCCAGACTAGACCACATTCCGGTAAATTGTAAAATATTTATTGATTAATCCCACAATATAAAGCCTTTTGAGTAACTCATTTATATATCAGAATTATATGATACTTTTACTTGTCGTTGAAACATGAAATTCGGTATGCTCGTAGCTATAGAATTACAATAAATGACAAAATTAAAACAACTTGAGAATTTTAATTTCAAAATATATTTTTTGGTAATTAATATTACGCCAAGTAAGCAGTAGCCTCTGGTTGTATCATGTAGCTAAGCGAAAACCATCTCGACTGCATGAATACAGTAGTATGGCGGCGAACATCAACACAATCGTATTGGGATTTATCGTGAATAGTGCGTGTTATTTTAGGTTTTATGGACGTGGTGAAGTACTTGCGTGTGGTGAAGTATTTTACAGTCAGTTTATAATAAACACCATATGTGTTTAATATAAAGACGCTTCCAAACCTTCATCACACTCACCGCTAATACTAAACCGTGCAACCCTGAGCGTCAAACTCGCACCGAGTGCCATGAACCACTGGGATTTTGGATGGGAAAGGCCCTGATCTCCCACATGTTGCAGTAATCTTTGGATTCATGAAATGTAGTTTCCTTGTCACTGGAGCATTGGTTCAATGAATACTCATTGTATGTCTCGACACGACCTCAAACTGTTATATGTGGGAGCACTAAGGTAATTGATAGCATATGGCAGTATAGTACGGGTAGAAAGAGTAATAAATATGCAATTTGCACGGAAACTACGATCTATTGAACGACAATGTTTGATATCAATTTCTGGGTGCTACAAAACAGTTTCGACTGAGGCATTGAACGTGCTACTAGGCTTACTCCCAATAGATCTCTTAGTTCAGAAGACAAAGTATAGATGCATCATGCAACAAGATGGTAAGATAATGGTAAATAATATTGACTTACGACGGAACGACAAAACATCCAGAAGAAAATTATCAGACAACTTAATAAAAGCATGGCAAAAATGGTTGGAAATGACACAAAACGGACAGCGCACGTGTAGGTATTAAATGTCCGACGGCGCACGTATTAAATGTCCGATTTGAGGAGAAGCATAAAAATAGTTTGTGCTGCCCAAGATTGTTGCGCAATTTCTAACTGGCCATGGAGATTTCAAAGAATATTTAAAGCATTTTGAGAAGACTAACAATGGCATATGTGACTGTGAATTAGAGCGAAAAAAACCCTGAGCATATGTTGTGGGTTTCCCCAATTTATGCGCCTGAGTGAGCATGCTACATTAGAGAATATGGGAAGGAAGACATTCTTCACCTGACAGCAGAAAACACGTTTATTGACAGACAGACGAAGTATGCACTTAATATGGAATTTGTTAGCAAGATAGAAGGAATTAGGACGACGTATATGTGGAGGATCAAGAATAGATAAAAACAATTATAAGGTTTGTCAAATGGCAGAGATCCTGGTATTGTTTTATGCGACAGAGACAAGGAGACTGGCAACAATCAAGACAAATGAATAAACAAATGAATTCTATTTTATTGCTAGAAAATGTTTGGGGTACTTCACTGTTTTTGTATTTGGGTTACATCAGTTCAATTTCTTTCTGTCTATTTAATTTGTACTAAAGAGGTGTTTTTTTAAAACTGAGCAGAACGGAACTTCTCCACCCAAGAAATGACAATCTTTTCTTACAATTTATGCCCTGGCATATATGCACTTACGACTAGCCATGAACTGCGCTATTAAAATTATCTCTGGACTTTAACAAATACACATACCAACAGGGACATAAAATATTAAAAATATTATTTTGGTACATGGTACAGTATATGACGACATTGCGAGATAAGTTTTCCAAATGTAAGTGTATTTATTTAATAGTGCATTGTATTGCTACTTTTTCATTTGTGTACTGTTTATTATTTTTGTGAATGGTGAATCCTTTCTCGTTCCCCTGGCGTCCAACCTTCACTATAAGTACCAGAGAATAGTAACCGGAAATTTACGGTTACAGTAAGTTAATTATTTCTTTACAAAACAGACATACTTTACACGGAATTGCTTTTCGATACGCCATAACATTTGTTAATAAAAATAACGTATACATAGATATAATAATATATTGGAGATGGCCCCCATTTGGCGTCGAATCCCCTCCTCCTGATGTAATTAAATGATTCTAACTTTCCTCTATAATAAATGCATTGACAAGGTGGTCAGAGTATGAAAAAGTCAAAAACCTGGAAAAGTCAGGGAATTATGTATTGGAAAAATACTGGCCACCCTAATTGATTTGAAATATTTGGTTCGATGTTTTTAAATTGTTTCTACAATCTGTATAATCATTTACATCAGCGCTGTCCAATTTATCTTAGCCTTGGGCCATTTTCTATACTTTCGAGCGATCGGGTCAGTACGGAATGTGGTTTGGCAAAATGTCCGACGAATAAAACTTATGAGTCATATTTATTTATTAATTACGCGATATTTTGATTCTCATCGATAAATTCATTTTATATCAAGTTGAAAAAATTAAATAGTGTATTTCTTTATCTATAAAAAGTATTTTTAATGTTTTTTATGATTTAAATTTTTATGTTGTACTATGGGGTAATTCCAATTTTATATTTTCGCTCATCGGACATGTCTTGTCAAAAACTGATTCAAACTGCGTAAATTTATAAGACAACCATCTCCCCCAAAGTTTGTAAATATGATCAAATTGCAGTAGATTAAGTACAGGGAACCATTATGCGATGTCCTCTATGACGGCGAGATACCACGTCCTGCCGTTTTACAAACTATAATAATATAAACAAAAAAATTCGTCATTTTCAGACTATATTTTCTTGTTTAACACAGTTTTAAACACAATGTTTCGACTGTGGGCACAGTCTTCATCAGGTGAATAACAAGTTTTCATTAGAAAAAACAACAACAAACATTTCACAAAATAGTCTGGAAAATGTAACTTTTTATTAAAGAAGTAATCACACACTCTATAATGTAATAATATCACTTTTAACTATGTCTGATAATATTTTAAAAAAAGGTGACGAAAATTTTTAATCTGACAGAAACATAAAAAAATCTCATACAATACCTTTCTAATGTTGCATTCTTAATAAATATAAATAACTTTTAATACAAACTTTTAATACAAAAAGATGAATTGAATAAACATATTATAATTCTCTTGATGTAGCTCTTAGGATGACAAAGGATGGCCGTAGGTCCCATGGTTGGCTGCAAAGAGAAGGAAATTGACGAAGGAGCTGACCAGGGCCGCAACTCGACACTGACCTCCAGAGAGAACCATAAAATCCTCTTAGACCTTTCTTGACCATGGGACGCAACTGCACCGTACCCCACGCGACGGGCACGGGTAGACTCACGTAATCCTAATCCTTAAGTAAGTTTCGAGTTTTTGGTAAAATTATCCTTTTACCTGAGGATCTGTCAAGTTCTAAGTATGCCTTCACAAGAATTAAGTTCTAAAATTTTGCGATGTACATAAATTTACTACACAAAGAATTCAAAATTATTATTTTTCTATTTCTCAAAGATAAGTGTCATTCTTTGGGGAGTACAACATTGTTCCAGGTTGCAACCAGCTTCCTCAGGAACAAATCCTCCATTCTGGATCCATACAACACCTTGCGCAGGGGTATCGGCTGTACCACCCAGAATATGGGATAACTTCTGTCTTAACTCCCACATTCGACTCACTTCTATAGTCAAGTTCTTATACTTCAGCTTTTTCTCAGTAACTTTTGAGACAAGATTTTCATCACTTGTTATACTAACATCAATAAATTTACATGTTCTTTCCCTGACATCTCTGTTGATGATACCCAGTTTGTTGACATTAACCGTTCTATCTGTACGAACTTGCTGGTCTTATAGTATCGTAATTCCTCCGTTTGACACAACTGGTTGGGAAGTGTGTCCATACCATTTCTTGCATAAGTCAGGTACACCAATGGACTTACATATGTGCCAATGCACATAGGAGCAAACGTTATTGTGTCTTTAGAGGTGTTCACTAATAGCCAAAATTGGGCCACCGGAGAGTATATGATCTATTGTTTCTGTCTTGCCCAGATATAAACGGCATCTATCATCTTGTGAGTTCTTCAGAATTACCTTATCATAGGGCCGCGTACGTAGTGCCTGGTCTTGAGCTGCGATTATGGTCGCTCCAGTTTCTTTTTCCACTCTCCCTTGGGTGAGTCACATATACGTCCTATTTTGAATTATTTCTTGACGTTGAATTCTTTTAACATACTGTTCATGAAGAGATTTGCTTTGCCAGGTTTCTTTTAACTTATTTACAGATTCTGCCTTATTGTCAATCGTGTTAAGGACATCAATACATGGCGTATCCAGCCGGTTTGGTTGAATTCTACAGAGAATTTTCTCTGCCTCCATCACTAGATTTTCTCTGCGTCCCTCTTCATATTTTATTTCATGTTGTAAAACCATTTGCATCAGAGGGTCTTCAGCGTGAGTTGTTACAAACTTTGCCATTGCGACTACAGCATTTTCGATGGCCAATTCAATCTGCGTTAGTCCTCTTCCTCCTACCTTTCGAGGGATGTACGTACAACATGTGGACATCAGCTTTTGGATGTGCAAAATGGTACATAGTGAGAAATTTCAGGATTTTACGGTCAAAATTACAGATCTCCTGTTTCGTCCATTCCACAATCCCAAAACTATACTCCAGGACTGGTGTAGCAAGTGTGTTTATTGCTATGACTTTATGCCTGCTGCTTAGTTCAGTGTTTAATACCAGCCTAAGTCTCCTGTTGTACTCTTTCTGGAGCGTTTCATTCATTTCTGAGTTTGCGACACTTAAATTTTCATCAATCCCTAGGTTCTTGTAAGTATTTCCAGGTTCTAATTTCTTTGTTGATTCACCAAGCTTGCTATGCTTCTATGCTTCTGCATCTTCCCGCGTACCATGCACCTACTTGCACATTTATCAATGCCGAATTCCATACACATGTCCTGACTCAATGTTTGACTGTTAATAATATTTAATCTCGTTTTTTATCACTTCCTGTTGAAAGTTTTAGGTCGTTCATATAAAATAGATGTGAGAGAGACTTGTGTTCCTTGAGGAGGGCCTAACCGGATTGAACCTGAGACAACTGCCTTGAAAGTAGAATCAAACAAACACAGAAGAACAGTGGGGATAGAAAATCTCCCTGAAATATCCGTCGATTAATCTTGATGATTTTAGATTCTAATATCTGTTGTTTAGCTCTAAATCCTAGTTCAGTAACCCAATTACTCATACTTATTCTACAAAACTGCAAAAGTCTTGGGTGCACATTGCATATTTCAAGGGCAGTCAAAATCCAAATATTGCGGAACACTGTCAAACGCTTTTATATAACAATACTGTCAAACGATGCTACACTATTATTATTATTATTATTATTACTTTTATAATTGATGTTGTTGACTATTAAAGTCTGAACTATTATGAAAAATTACAACAAAAGTAATGTCTTTACAACAATTAAACATCTTTAAACAAGTAAAGTAATTACAACAAAAACCTTCATTAATGTCTTTGTTTCATTAATTTCATTGACGAATTATTTGATCAAATTTCTCATGTATCACCCTGCATCAATTGTCTAAACAAAAATTGGCTCGTTAAAACACTTTTTCTGGTTTAATGTCTTTGGCAATTTTTCTTCCTGCATGATTAACAAAATACTAACGTACTTCTTACAAAATTGTTGAATTTGTCAGTTTAGCAGATAACATACACGAGAACGAGTATAACCTGTCTGTTTTTATTATTGTCTAGATAATCAAGATAACACTACACATTGAAATAATACCACCCGAACAAAAGAAGGACCCAACTACAGAACTTAATAGTTTCTTCAGTTATCAATAAAACATTCTCGCGGGAAAGAAGAGAGAGTGATTAAATTGAAAATACAGAAATATTGCCATTCAAAGACCTATTAAACAAAATTTACGAATTTAAACATGAAGTGAAAAATTATATAATAAACATTGTGAAATAATCCTAAAGAGGAATTTTGTGTAGTAGAAATATGGCAGAAGAGAAGCGTTGGGAGATTATGTATTACATTTCCTCTTATTATAACCACCAAAGATTTGTTTATGTAGCATATTCAAAACAATTTAATGATGCTGTATTCAGCTTAATAAAGCCTGTAATCATAAACAAACAGGGAGCTGTTGAGAAGCACTCATTAACCCGTAATAAAAAACATCTAACCCTCTATATAGCTCAGCCCTGCCAATCTCCTTTTACAAAGCTTATTTCCTCCCTCAGGCCAAGGAAATTTGATCTTTTCCTACACCGCAGATATCGACTTCCAAACAAAATTGCAGCAGGAAGTTCAGCAGCGATATCCGGAGAGAGAGTAACCATCTCCTTTATATTTTCAGAAGTGATACTTCGGTCGCTTACAGAGTGTTTACTTGAAATTAAGGTATGTTTTTTTCCTCGAAAACGGAGTTGAAAATGATTTCGCTAAACAACTACTAACTGGATAAAGGGAGACGTAGGTTCTAAAATTAGATTGGGAGGTAAATAAAACTTATCAATCAATTTAAAATCCATAACTACGTGAAAATTTAAAATTTTCTGATCATTTCCATTTCAATATGCTATTGTATCTATTGCAAATTCCTCGAATTGATAAATATTTTCTTTAAATAAATAATGCAAGACTTAGGACCTTTTATGGACGAACAGAATATATTTTGTGATGAAAACTCACTATAACTATTCGTCCATAAAAGTTAGTAAGTCTTGCATTATTTATTTCATTCGATTATATAATGGACGTTAATTATACTACAATATTTTCTTTGCTTATATTTAGAGCAAAGTGGCTTACATTATTCAATCACATACGAGGGTGAATTAATTCAATTTCATAGAAGTTCAGAATTTAGATGAATTTGCAACAGCCATTACCTTATGCCTTCAAATATTCTACATCATCCCCTTCAATGTGCGAAGTTCGAGCTTATCAAACTTGGGAGCCCCAGTGTAGGTAGCGTGTTGGCGGCTTAAGGTCGAACGCGTCAGAGGACTTGAATATGCATAACCACGTTTCTCAGTACATACACACAATATGGAACTCGCACTTATTTCGAACATTGTCGTCGACTGGCCTTCAGTACAGTTCATGGATTTTTTCCGCTTCTAGTGTACAAGACTAATGCATTGACGTGCCCGAAGGACGTTATGCAACTATAAAAATTGTAATTGTTTCGGAGAACAAAACAAAATAATTTGAGTTCTTTAAAACCTTCATTAAGGAAACTGATAGACCGAGATTATTGGCGGGATGGATATACGTACTTTAACTTGCATTTCGAAAAATTCCAGTACGCACACTTACTTTGATTTTTATCCCTAGAGGTTCGTATTTTATTGACTGAAAAATTTTTACTTTAAAATTGAAAACCTGGTTAATTTACTTGACTCATTTATTTAAAAGAATGTTACTTGTCGTGGGGCGACGTTTTCTGTAACCTAGTCACCCCACGAAAGGAGGAGCACTATAGCTTGAGGAGCAATTACCCTATTCCCTTAAAGGCCTATGGAAGGATGAGAGGGAGCAAATGAGAATAGGGAATGACCCCAGTCATGGCAAACAGTAGTTTATTGTCCCTTAACCAGCAACTTACACGGGGACGCAGCTTTGTCCCCGAAGGAACGGTTCTCCCGAAGAGCGACTCAACATGGACCATCGTTAAGTGACTGAGTCGGCTTAAGTGTACGGGAGATGGAAAGAGTTGGGTCGTGCAGGCTCGGAAGATAGTTGGGCAGAGCAGTGGAAGGGAACGCTAGCAGGACCAGTTGGGTCTATCTGAACTAGCAAGGCATTAGGGGACAGTTACCAGGACCCGATAGGGTCTATCAAAAAACAACAACTGGGAAACAAGGGAATGTTGGCAGGACCAGTTAGGTTCTATCTGAACCAACAAATCGGAAGAGAGGAACGTACACTCGGGCGACTGGTGCAAGAGTAGCGGTAGTTCCCCCAAATGCGGAGAGCAGTGACGTTATACAGGCCTTTAGTGCTGAGTCACACTTTTTGAGGTGGCTACGTCACTCGCTCGCCTACGCGGGCGACCGCTGCCTGCGACTACGCGACACTTGACTACTTGAGTCCTGACAAATGTAATTTTGCTTTCTGATAATAAACATTATTTGTAGAGAATTGTACGCGAGTTACGTATTGTACGGGTTGCGTAATGCTTCATTGTGGATAATCATATTACTATTTATAACTGATCTTATGTCCTGTTTTCTTTGTTAATGCTAAATATGAATCCGAGTGAAACTTATCTACAACTATTAGATGTGAGAAAGTAGTATCTGTCATATTGTTCAACTTAATAAAATTGTCATGCTAAATAAAAGTAAACGATCTTATTATCATTTTGAATTTTAATTACATTTCATTTTCTGGTTTAGTTAATTTAATATAATTGTAATTGTAAATGTCTATTTATTTTAAACTGAGACAATTTCGGAATAGTAACTTAATTCCATCTCTTCACATATGAACGGAATATACATACGCTCTCAATATGACTTAAAGAATGATACTTATTACTAAAGAATGAGCACAACAAGCAACGAAAATACAGTCTGAGTCTGGGAAAACAACATAGCTGCATTCAATTGAAAGGTCAAATAACGAGGAAATTATTCCATAAATTAAAAAAAAATTTCTTTCAGATTCTAATCTATTACTATCCCGATAAAGATAAATTTACATGGAAATTTAAAAAATGCTTATAACACAAACGTTCTAAACAAAAGTTTCATTATAATTTGAAAAAGAAGTGTGTTTGTAAAAAGAACCTAGTTGTGGTTCATCGACGGGGAGGTAAGGAGATAACGGAATAATGTTGTGGGATACCAAAACAGTGCAGAGTTGCAAGACTGCCAAAACCCCAAATGTAAAGTTACAAGAAACGGACTATAGAGCTTTGCACTTTACAGCATGACCTCCGAGGATTGGTATTCTCCATATGCGGTTAAGGCGAAGTCATTTGTTTAGCATTGGTAAATGGTAACCGTACCGTTTCCTCTGAAAATACTTGTTCAATATGGTGGTTATTACCTCCCGACTTATTCCGCAAAAAATAGAGGCTATCCAAAAACTGAGGTCTACGAAAAATCTGGCGTCTAAAACTTCGCCTCCAAGCGAAAGCTGTCATAGTACCTGCAGTTAGCACTTCGTCGAGCAAATAGTAGACAAGGCCAAAAATTACACAATCCTGACAGATTGCCACACAATTTGTTTCTTTTAATTGGTGTAACTTTTGATATGACATTTCTTTTCCAATTTTAAAAGTATAACTATGTGAATAATCACAATGAATTTTATTTAACCATTGGGTCCATGTTTTTCACAATCCTATTGATGAAGTGGATTATTTTCCTCACAAGGAATACAATTTCCCACAGCACTGACAATGAAATCCTTTTATATTAATAATTAAGAAGGCCAAATAAGTATTCTGTGTAAATGATTACTTTTTCAAAATGTTAAAATAAATGCTTTCTTCTATACGCAATAACGTCACGGAGAAACTTCAAGAACCCAAAAAATATTTTGATAACAGAATAGAAGCCATGAAAATTTGAATTAAGAATTGGACAAAACACACGAGTACACTCTACATCAATGTTTCCAGTGAACAACTGAGATAAGTCATGGAATTTTGTCAGAAGAATTGTACTTATATTCTCAATAAAACAAACATTTACACAGTATGCTCTAAGCACACTTTTACAATGAATAGAATATATACATATTCACGTAACATATCACAACAAACACAAACACACGGTTCTGTCCATTAATAATAACACCATGTAATCTGGCAGTTCATGTATTAGCCTGCTGAAGTAGTGGTTTATCGACCATTTCTAACACACGTCCACTGCTGTAAGAAGACATTTCTTAAATTCACTCCTTTTGATTATGTGAATATGCAACACGAACAGAATTTGAGCCAGAATCTCGGCATAATATCGGTTAACCTATAGTTAACCTGTTTTGTCTCAAAACTGTGCCTTGGCTGGATTGCTAGTGGGTACTGAAATGACTGAATTTTTAAAACACCACTTTATTAATTGATATTTCCTCGCTTCTTGCGCTTGAATCGATAGAAAAATGTTCATTTCCAATATATTTTATATATTTTCTCAGGCATTTGATTTAACCTGTTCATGCAACTATTCACCCAATCGGAGACACGTCCCATGATTTCATAAATTGTTGTATTTGTAGTTACGTGCACGGTAAATACTGAGAGTCGTTCTAGTAACCGTGGTTACGTGTATTATTCGCAAGACGTCAAATATGCTACAGATATACTTGAAAACTGTACGGATCATACGGGTGTCGTTTTCGAACGGCGGAACGACGTTCAATAATTTTGAGCTCTATTCTTTTATGTTGTAACACAATCACTATAAGCAAATTATATGAGTAATTAAAATTGTTACAATCACTAAAATTTGTCATGAACAATTGAAATAGATACATTAACAATTTATAAACAATTAAAACTGTTATTTATATTTAAATTATTACAAACAATTAATTGTCGATGTTGATGTGATGATCGCAGTTCGGGTAGTTGTATAATTGATAAAAAGTATGAACCAATTAAAACTAACACTCCGCGACAGTGTGCGCGCCCAATTTGACTGGTCTATGATTTGCCGATGCGATTTTTCTACACACTGTTGCTACTTGTGTAAACACGGCTATATAAGCTCAGCGAGCAGCAATATCACGTTGTACTAGTTTCAGTCTGTTCTGAAGACGTCCATGAGAATTGAGGTACTATGAAGTTAATAAGTCATGTACATATTTCTTCCGTGTACCCTACACGTGGAGAATATGTGTGATAACTTTCGGTCAGGTGAAAATGGCGAACCAGCCGGGACTCGAACCCGGGTCTCTTGCTTTGATCGCAAGTGTGTTAACCGCTAACACCCTTGCGATCAATGCAAGAGACCCGGGTTCGAGTCCCGGCTGGTTCGCCATTTTCACCTGACCGAAAGTTAATAAGTCATGTTGAAATATTCTAAATAAGCACTGCAAATATTAAGTTTCTTTAAATTAGAATGCCATTAATGTAATTTCCCGGATCATCAATAGTTTTCTTTTCTAAATATGAGAAGAGCTGGTGTCACCTAACGTGCCTACCTAATTCGAACTGTATTACTTGAGAAGACGAATTGCTTGAGAAGACATGCATGGAGAAGATGAATTCCACAGAGTAATGAACAGTAGAACCTCCAGTAATCACATTTAGTAGTCTATACACTGTTAACTCCAGATGAGTGATAGTTCATTATAGCATTCATTAATCTATATTTGAATTAAAAATGAAACGGTAGATTTGTTGCACTTATTACAAAGATTTTTATGGACTATTACTTCCTTGTGATTTATGTTTAACACGAACCATGTTGGAATCACATGTCATTTGCGTCTTGAATTTTTTCTTTATAATTATATTGATAAAAACGTTTTGAAACACTAACCGAAAAGTATATTTTATAACTTAAGAAATATTTCATCCTTCACAAGTGTATAGTCAGTTTCTACGGAAATTGTCTAAACAAGTTTCTCACAAATATATCGGTCTGTTATTAAATGAGCAATAATTATAAGTTTAAATTGGTTATCTCGTAAACTTGTGGTGGGATTTTGCCGAGACTTGATACATAGTGTTTTTAATATCAGAAATCGAAAGGCAATATTTCCGTCAACAACACCACATAAAGCAGCTTCCGGGGTTGGGGAAGGAAGCCGTTGACGTCTTCAAACAATTTTCAATGTCATGGATGGGCGGCAGTCATCCATTTTGAAGCGTTCGGCCGGTGCTTCAAGCAAAAGTTGCCAACTCGATCTTCGAAAATCTCAATGTTTAGAGCTGTGAGTTGGGCGATGTGGTCATATAATTTCCTCCCGTCGATAGGAGTGCGACGTTGTTACACGGAAGAACAGCTAGTGGTGTAATCCCTGCGCAGATTATTACTGTTTCATCGGAACTTGGAATTATATTATTTGCTTGTTGTATCTTTGCGCTTTCAATTTTTCATCTGAACAGGGAAGAGTGAATATCGAAAATAAATGAAAATATCCAAATCAAATTAAGTATAAATAAGTATATATTCATCCAAAATTTACTTGAAAATATTCTTCCGAAAATTTATTGATTAAATGCGAACTTTGCTCAGTCCCCTAGCATAATAATACAAAAAGTTAAAAGAACAAATGTATTAGAAATATTGTTTTTTATTACACCTTAACATAAAGTTCATTAAATTAACAAATTAAATTATGAAAATAGTTATGAAAAAAGTCTATAAGTACATTTGATTAAAATTTTCTTAAAATTATTTTTAGAAAGAATAAATCCGAGCGCAACTCAGTCCCCAGATATTTACACTTTACGTATTACTTTATAAAAATAATAATAAATTTATTGTCAAAAAAAAGTACAAACTGCGAATGACCACGTGGAGGACAATAAACTAATTTACTCTCCGGAAGCAAGCAAGGGACCATCCCATCAATTCCGATCAAGGGCCCTAAGGCAGAGGCGGATTCAAAAAATTTCAGCAAAAGTTCCTAGATAAGATAAAAATTTTGCTGCAAGTTATAATACAAATGGAATGTCAATATGTTTGTAATATTACGCAAAAAATTACATGTACAAGTTATTATCGAATTATAGATTATTCTGAGTATAGTGTTTAAAAATCATAAGAATTGAAAAAAAAACCCACTAAATTCACGATTTATTGTTACAATAAACATGCCCCTAGACAAAGCCTAGAAAACCTGCATAATAAATCCGCCTCTACCTGAAGGAAAAACGGAGAAAAACCCGGGTCAGGATGGGGCTACAGAATTTATGTACACAACCGTGCCAAAGTTGAGTACACATAAAACTAAATTAATATGAGCCATACGGCAACATAATCATGAAAGAAAATAGTTTTTGAAATTGTTATAAGTTATTTAAAAAGTACTACAGCAATGGCGTGATAAAGTACAAGACGAATTTAACTTTTATTAAAATCAATAAATTTTTTTACAGTGTAGAAGCACTGGTGCAGTAGGTAGTTTTTAACCGCGGATTTAGGTACCACCTTATGTAACATCTTGATCCAACACAGTTAATTTTTAATGGCATTAGACTGACCCAAATTCACCGACTAAATACGACATCCACTCCTGAAAATCATTCTTGGTTCTAAAGGCACAAGTGGACTACACGTTGCTTTCGCCGCTGCAGACTTTTAACGTGTTCGTAAATGTTTAAGGACAGAGAGAGAGAACTTCAAAGCAGTTCGTACATGCGTTCTCCGAGCTAGACTTTTAGCAGATTCAGCACTCTTCGTTCACTGGGGCAAGTAGATGAGGACTGTCACGATCGGTAACGGCCATCCTCTCTCACCTACCTTCAAGAATTTCCTTTTGCATTATTCCCCGTACCCGTTCACGAGCATAAACCCTCTTCCCTATAGTCCAGCAAAGTACTGAGTGCATGAGTTCAGAGTGCACTGTTAGCTGCGTCCCTGGCGCGAGCGTTGTGCTGTCATCATCTATCTTGTTTGCGTTTGCTATAATCTGCAATCTCTTTTCCTTTATTGGGATGTTGGGGTCTCAGGAGAGTGAAGCAATTGCTCTTAGTATTAACAGCAGCGGGGCGCAACTCACGGTACATTTGGGAACATTTTATGTTCGTTTATCATATTCACGAACAGAAATAAATGATGGACAATTTTCAATCACTATATTGTTACGAGAAATGGATATATTTTTGTTATATAAGATCTTTTTTCTTGTCACTGACTAGTTAGGAAGAGACCGAAATAAACTGTATTCGTTTTCTGGCGTTTACAATATTTTGGCTCATAATTTGTTAGTATGATAGTTAGTTTATTATAAAATGTACGCAAGAAAAAGGACTTCATAGGCAAAACAATGTTACCTATAAGTATTAATAGACATGGAGTTTAACTTCCTTTTAAACTTAAGCGAAAACAATACTTTTATTTTTTAAATTCATAAATATGGAAAGGTTTTTGACATAAATGGCGCGACATCAAATCCTCCCTAAAGAATATGCAGAAAGTAAAATTAGTTCATTTGCATGTTCTTCATCAAATCACAGCGTAAAGCTCCATGCAATCAGGTCATGCGACCGAAAGGCAGTTTGTGACGAAAAGCGGACTCAGCAAAAACTTCCATTAATTAAATTATACAATCTTGTGGATTAAATTTAAAACATGTATTGATGTAAGCGAAATAAAAGTTCGAATACGTTGACGTCGAGGAAAAGTGTCCATCATTTATTTCTGTTCGCAATGATAAAAGAGCATAAATTGTTCCCAAATATATCTTGAATTGCACCCTGCTGCAGTTAAAATTAAGAACAACAGCTTTACTTTCTCGAAGCCTAAATATCTCCAATAAGAAAAACAGATCGCAAATCACCCTGTGCTCAATACTTATTTTTATGTGTCCGAGTCGGACAGTATCATGAGAAATTTCAAATAAATAGCTCAGAAATGGCATTCAAATGTATATAAATTAGAAGCCTGATGTATTATTTATTTTAAAGATCTCTTCAGAAATATACTAAAATCATCATGCGCTTTCCAGTGACATTTCTCTCTTAGGTTCGCAATGCTGGAGGAAGTTTGATCAATTAATGCGCGTTTACACTATGTAGTTTGCTACACAATTTCATGAGTTTGCTTTATGTAGCATTTCCTCTAAAGAAACTGCTATATGTATCAAAATGCTACACGTACCTAAAAGTTTTGCATGTAGCAAAATGATACTATTTTTGCTATACAGCAATGTTACACGTTTCCCACTTGGAGTCGGAACACTTCAAAGGGATTTACGTAGCAAGTTTCGCCGTCGTCCCTGCTGCCATGTCTTGCAGAACTGATAAGAGGAAAAGATAAGACAGGTCTGATAATATAAGATAGAAATTGATAAGATAAGACAACCAAATTAGAGGTCGCAGAGTACTAATTTTAAATGACATACTTTTTTAAATTATGCAACTACCCGAACTGGGATCATCATATCAACATCGACAATTAATTGTTTGTAATATTTTAATTGTTAAAAACCTAATAGTTTGCATTATTTTTAATACATCGTATTCTGAGAAATTATAAAAAATTAATAGTTAATATTAATTTAAATATTTTCAATTATAATAATTATAAATGTATATAACAACTTTTATATTTATACAAATTATAGTTGTTCATAACAATTTAATTCTACCATTTATATTGTTACATGACGATTTAATTATAGCAGTATTAATTTTTCAACAATTTAATTATAGTATTAATATTTGATAATAATGATTTAATTGTTTCATTAATTTTAATTATTTATAACACTTTTTGTGGTTTACAATAATTGATCATAATTAAAATAATCCATTGATTTATTCATAAATTTGTACAGAAAATGTAATTGTTAAAAACATTTTAAATTGTTCTAACAAATAATTTGCAAACGATTGAAAAATCTTAAATTAAGTTGTAAACAATTTAATTGGTATACCAGTTTCAATACTTTGGTATAGCAATTTAATTGTTATAGAAATAAATAAATTGGTATGGAATTTTAATTGTTATAGCAATTTCAATTATGTATAACTATTTTAATCGTTTTTAATAATTTTAATTATTAATAACTTACTTAATTATTTATAATTTATGTTTTATAGAGCTTGTGTTACAATATAAAAGAGCAGAGCTCAAAATAATTACTCAACTAACCACACTAGAGTAAATTGTGGTTAGTTTTTATTCCTAAAATTTTTATCTTTATCCCGTATGCAAAAAAGAATTGGAATAAAATTCATTATTTTATTATTTCATAATTATACGCGGTTTCCTCAGAAACGTCACATCCTATATTCCGTACAGTTTTCGAGAATATCTATAAATTTGTATATTTAACGTCTTGCGAATTATACACGTAGCTATTATACAAATAGATGATGGGTCTCCGAGGGGGTGCATAGTTGCATGAAAAGGTTAAATCAAATCACTGAGGAAATGTACTCGGAATGAAACCTTTTCTGTCGTAATCCTTTTCGTAATGCTTCATACATGAAAATGAACATTTAACCATAACTACAGTATACATATTTTTCAATATGAGAAACCTCATTATTGTTGTGATCAGTGGCGGATGTATGGAAGGGGGCTATAGTCCCCCCCATTCCCCATTGGACGAGAACTCTTAACAGATATACCTTTATTTGTTAACAGTGCTGGTCCAATTGGGGGGAGGGAGGTGTATCCCCCTTAGCCACCCTTTAGATAATTAATACTTTCAGTTACTATTTAATATTGTTAATTGTTGATTATTTATTTAAGTTGATGTATTTTATTTAGAAGACAATATTTATAAAAATTTGTGTTGTAAGACAATGATTTTCAAACTGAAATGATCCCCAGATCTCTCACCGGTCAGTAGCCCCCCCTCTTGACTATGGTCTAGATCCACCACTGGATGTGATGACATAATCACCGATAGTTCTGCTAAAGGACAAACGCTGGCTTTGGCAACAGCGTACTGTCCAAAACTAGTACAGGTCATTTTGACAACGTCCGAAATTAGTTCTGACAAATCTTATCTTCCAACCCTACCTTCGTCATATTTTTTGGTCAACTACTGAATTCCGGGTTTGGACATAACGTGTGTTTTTGTTCCCTCCATAACGCACAAAGGAAGCAAACAATAAAAACCGAAATTAGAATTGGATTTTATTACATTAGGGATAGACGACTTCGCTCATAGGCATCTCATTTCGATTTCACTAACAGCCCGAGTACAAAAACGTACAATTTTTAGATCATGAATTGAATTAATTTTGTGTGTGTACATTAAAATGTGCATTTAGATTGCAAAACACCATTATTGTGCGACTTACAATTTTCAGATGCAGCAATAGGATTGCAATAAAAAAGGTTATTATAAAAGTTAATAAAATGTCTACAATACAATGTTAACTATACATTGTTTCATAACAATGTGACAATGTAACAATATTTTGTTCTATGCTCCGAGGTTCATAATAATTAAGTGGGTTACACTTTAGATTTTTTTTCAGATAGGTTGCGAAGTGAGAATATTATAGCTAATGAAATGATGTATTTTATTGCTACAAAACATTTCATGAACGCAATTAGACTTTAATGTATATGAGGGTTAAATAAAAGACAAAGCAAAACATTATTATAAAACAGTGTCAGCGAAGCTTCGTCCTAGCAATCCCCTCGTTGCAGGCGTACAAGCTTACAAATCATATTTCTTATTTTACTTAACTCGATTTGAACAATTGTTATTTGATAAATAATCTGATGAATGACACGGTACTTCACTTGGCTTAAGAAAAGCATGGAAAATCGATTTGTTCAGCTCGATTTTCCATGTCGAGAATGAAAAAGCGGAAAACGGTAGTAAATATGAAATGCCCCATTGCCTCTGAAATTAAAAATAAAGTAACCCGTTTGAGTTTATTGGTTTGAAATAAGTTTGAAAAAGAATCTGTAATGACGTGTAAGCAACGCGAGTAATATAAAGTAATTATTTTTCATGGCGTAGTGAAAGCATTTACTGAAACTAAATTTTTGGGTGTATATTTCTCAAAAAAATCAGACTGCTGTCAGGAATTGTCTTTGAACAACATAATGAGAATAGTCTCGAATTCTCTAAAATTTTCTTCATGTAGTAAACTGCTACATAAAATCTGCTACATGTAGCAAAGTGCTATATAACATTTTGCTACATAAATCAAATGCTACATGTAGCAAAATGTTATATTAGATACGAAGTAAATGTTTTCCCGAAAAAAATTGAAATAAACACTCAAATAGAAATTTTAACTCACAACTTGCGAACTTACAAATCATATTTCTTATTCGTGTAGTGTTTACATCGTAAACGGCCAGGTGAAAATTGCGACGGACCGGGACTCCAACCCGGGACCCGTTGACGATGCACTCTAATAGAAATTTCATTGTCTTGAGTCAGTGAAAGAAGTATTATTATGCTAATATTAAAGTTACATTTTGAATGTTGTCAGCATATTAGTACTACTCGACTTACTCGCTGGGGTTACACCCCCAGACCCCGAAATAACGGACTGTGCCCGTGGTAAGGCATCCAGATGAAAAAAACCTTATTGCTAGATTTAAATTATTCACCGCTTAGTCCATTGAACGCGTAGTGCCTCCGGTGACACTTCATCTACAAGATGTAAATTGGTTTTTGCGTTACCGTATAATTGCAATAAAAATTTACAGCAAAATGACAGATTTATTGCATGTAATTACTATTATGAATTATTTTCAAATAAAAACATGTATTCCACAGATCTGTTTGTCTTAAACATTCTAAATTATATTTCTCTAAATTCTTGATACATGCGTACCAACGTTTCCAATGTATTAATAAAATAAATTATGCTTACAACTTGTTTATTGCCACTGCACTAGGTAACATTGATTTAATTATTACCAATTTATGAAACACGCTTTGCACTTTGTTGCATTAATTGTACGAACCTTTATTGGTCGAGTCTGGAAATTAATGTCCTTTCAAAAAATATTAATGTGAATTTTCTAGTCATGTGTTACATTCATTCCCTGCTAATTGGTAAATAAATACTAAAATAAACTTAAACACATGTACGAAATGAAAGAATAGAGCGATAAATATTCTCGATAAACACACAGTTTAATTATATTGAATATCGATATATTATCCCTTGAGTCGTAATGCTAATGGCTAACTATATTCGAGGAGTAAACAAATGGGCCACGTGCATACAGAAGGAGTACAACAATTAACTTATAATGATACGTATAAAAGACATATGACAGATAAAATTTCTTTTTCACGAGAAACGATCAAACATAAACTAAAAAATTGAATCTTCAGGAGCCTTAAAAATTGCACAATTAAAACAATATATAGACACAGTATTTTGCTGAATGTATTTGCAATGAAAATGAAATGCAAATACGGTCCATTGTTAGACATATATTAAGAGATTCAGAAATTGTGATTTTTATCAGAAAAATTTATAAATACGTTTTAAGTAGATTATAAAACATTGTTCTAAAATAAAAAATTAACCTAACGTACTTTTACATAGTAGAAATTGTTGTTTCTTACCTAAAACCTTATTCTTTTAGAACGTAAACAAACTGGAAATTAACCAATGAATCGATTCAAATTTTCACGACCTGTTGCATAGGTAAAATGGCTTGTCTATGTCTTATTGAAATAATAAAAACAGTATAATTTACTATAATCTTGGTATTTTTCTCTTTTAAAGCTCGTAAAATGAAATTCAATCTCAATACTACAAAAATAAATTTATAGTAATTTCAAAAATGTCAACGAAAATGACATATTCATTATAAATATCTCACGTGTTCAAAATCCCATTTGGCAACGTAAATGAAAAACATCTTTGCATTGTATATAAAATACAAACACGTACCTGTGCTATTCATTCTTTTAAACGCATACGACACATTATTGAATAAAAGCTATTTTAACGAATACAACATCACTGTGATTACTTTCCCAACTTATCAATGTTATCTTCAGATCCCGTTTCAAATGTCCACAAATACACTTTCTTAAAAAGAGCAAAATTTACTCACTGTATTTCGCAGAGTGTCTTTGCAAAGATTATGAAATGTAAATACGGTCCATTGTAGGACGTATTGTAACAGATTCCGAACTTTTACAATTCATCAAAGAATCAATACAAACTTTCACGGCCTCCTGTATACATAAAATGGCTTGACCATAACTTATTTATAAAATTAAAACACGATATAATTTATAATGACTCTAGTATTTGCACTTTTTCATATCGTAAAACGAAATTCAATCTCAATACTACAAAAAACAAAAACAAAAAAAACGAAGTAATTTATATCAAACTTATAAAGGTAAATGATTCATTTATTATAAGAATCTCACGTACTAAAAAACAAAGTTTGGCAATGTAAATAATAAGCATTATTTGCAATGTATCTAAAATTCAAATACGTAGTACCAGAACTTATCATTCACAAAAACGCATACGTCACGTTATTGAATAAATGTTATTTCGACAATTAAAACTTTACTACAATTACGTTTGGCAACTTGTCTAATTCTTCAGATGCCGTTTCATATATGTTCTCAAAGATCCAATTTTTGTATCTCTTTCGCACAATGCCACAAAACAGTTAAACACGTATTGTACACAATATTTTAACACGTCTACAAAACCTTAAATAACTTGCACTACCCTTCGATAAATCGAATCTTCCAACGTTCGCCGTCATTGTACAATATTTTTGTAAACAATCATTCTATGTGGCTTTGAGAAGTTTGCATGGCACATCCACAAGCTAAAGCTCGTTTGATGCCATTTCACATATGTCCACAAAGGTCAATTTAACATATGTCCGCAAAGACACAAAACAATTTAACACATATGGTGTTTATTATACTGATGTGAAAATTGATGTACTCAATACATTAAGACTTCTATCAATCCTTAAATTACTTCCACTACTTATAATGAAACTAATGCCATAGGATCTGCCGTTTGCCGTCATCCTAGTTTTTTGTTATCGAGGGGGCTTTGGCTTGTATTACGTGGCACATTTACAAGCTCGTGCTCGTTTGCATCGCGTAATATTAATTCCCCGAAAAATGTACCTAAAAATAATATTATCAAATTTTTTGAATTTTATCATTCATTGCTATTTTACAGCTATGAGACAAACCAAATTCCATATTTCTACGACTAGTGGAAAATAAACAATTGGCCACTTGCATGCAAAATATGCAAAGAGTAAAACAACTACTAACTTACAATGATATGTATACTTGGTAATTGTGGAGCGTTAGCAACATTATCAAAGAATGATAAATTGAAAGGCGTTTCTATGTTGCTCATTGTTTTATTGGTAAAAAGCTTTTACGACTGCATAGCAGCCATCGTCAGTAACACACACTGAAAAATATATATGTATATAAAATGACAATAATAAAAATAGAAACATAATATGAAACTATACAATAATTCAGTAAAACAGTATCGAAAGAAGTGTAATTTTTGTTGTTGTTGAAATAAAGAAAGGAAAGAACAATGAAAAATGAATAAAAGAAAACAAATGAATAAAAGAAAGCAAACCGACAAAATTACGTACCTGAGTATTGAGGAATATTTTTGGCGAGTGCGCAGAGTACGCCGCATGGAGGTCATTATATGGAAAGTGAATGGTGTTTGTGGTGATGGGTGGGGGTGGGGAAAAGGGGGCTGTCGGAGTTTTCCAAGAACTGGCGGTAGAAGACGAAAAGAATTTCTCAGGGTTTTAACTGTTGGGAGTGGGGTGCAATGTCCTGGAGAGTTGGGGGTGAGAGGGAAGGAATTTGAAGGCTAGTTTCATGAGAGGGGAATGAAATTAAGGGATTTGTTCATTTAATAGGGAAATGTTGTTTTTTAGAATACTATGGATATGTAAAATTTCTAATTTGATACGAGGCCAAAATCTATTTTCTACTTCTAAAATATAAAAATCCTTTTCAATGTTAAATGTGTACGTGTTTTCTACTAGGTGGTTGGCGAAGTGTGAGACTTTAGTGTTATTTTTCCATGCATTATGTGTTCTTGTACCCTTTGTTTGAATGTTCGTCCAGACTGCCTCACATACACGGAGGGGCAATCACCGCATGTGAGAGCATACACTCCACTTCGGAGGAGATGGGGAGTGGGATTCTTAGTGTGTAATAGGGCTGAGTTGAGTGTTTGTGGAGAGAAGAAGGTAGTGTGAATGTTGAAATGTTTTAATGAATTAGCGATTTCAAGTGAGAGAGGGCCTATGAAAGGGATTGCATGTCTGGTTTGAATATTATTGTTTGGAGTAAGTGATGTGAGGTTCTTCGTGTGATA
>NNCF01128393.1:45734-88379 GCA_002313205.1 Laupala kohalensis
TTTTTTGATTTTATCTGGTGAGAGTGGAATGGTGAACAGACGATGGACCATGGAGTGGAAGGCAGCGTGTTTGTGCGAAGGAGGGTGTTGTAAAGAATTGTGAATGGTTGTGTTTGAAAATGTGTCCTGAATATGTCAAACTGGTGGCGGTTGTTTACTAAAGAAATAGAGACGTTTAGGAAATTGAGTGTTCCATTGTCATTTTAAATTTCTGTGGTGAAGGTTATGTTAGGGTGAAGTGAATTGAGAAATTGAGTAAAAATGTCAAGTTATCTGTGCGTTCCCGTCCAAAGAGTGATTACGTCATCTATGTAGCGGTACCAATAAATGATGTTGGGTAGAAGAAATTTTGTCGAGTGTGGAAACCAATGTCCTTTCAAAAAACAGGAATGAAAAATTTCGAGTTATGTGTTACATTTATTCTCTGTTAATTGGTAATTACATTCTAAAAAATTAAACACATATACGAAATGAAAGAAGTAATCGATACAAATTGTCGATATGCACACAACAAATTTTATTGAATATTGATCTATTATTCCTTGAGTGGTAATGCTTATTGTATTGTATTCAAGGAGTAAACAAATATGCCACCTCCATACAGAAGTTATAAGGAGTAAAACAACAGACTTATAATGATACGTATAAAAGACAGATGAGAGATAAAATTTCTTTTTCTCGAGAAGCGTTGAAACGAACTAAAATTCTGTATCTTAAAAAGTTCTATAAATTACACAATTAAAGCAAAATATACTGACAGTATTTCGCTGAATGTTATTGCAATGAAAATTAAATGCAAATACGTATTGTAAGAAATTGTTGGACGTATTGTAAGAAATTCAGATATAGTGAAATTTATTAGAAATATTTATAATTACGTTTAAAGCAGATCATAAAACATTGTTCTAAATTATAAAAATAACCTAACATACATTTTCATGATAAAAATTATTGTTTCTTGACGAAAACGTAATTCTTTAAGAATGTAAACAGTCTTTTACAATGAATCAAGGAATCAATACATATTTCCATGGCCTGCTGCACACATATTGATAACATGAAAACATTATATAATTTATAATGTTCTTAATTTTTGCAGTTTTAAAGACTATAAAACGAATTTTAATCTCAATACTAGAAAAAAATCAAAGTGATTCATATAAAAAATATCAAGGAAATTGATATATTTATTATAAGTATCTCACGTATTAAAAAACAGAGATTTGCAATGTAAATGATAAGCACCATTGCAATGTATATAAAATTCAAATACGTACCTGAGCGAATTACTCACAAAAACGCATGGCAATTTCATTCCTTATCCACAAACTAATGCTCGTTTGCTTCGCGTAATGTTAATCAGTTTAAAATGTACTTAAAACACTCGAATTCTTGGAATTTTATCACTCTTTGCTATTCTATAGCTATGAGACAAACCGAATTTCATGTTTCTGCGATTAGTAGAAAATAAACAATTGCCCACCTGCATGAAAATGATACAAAGAGTAAAACAACTATTTACTTACAATGATACCTATTAAAGAGATATTACTTGTAAAATTACTGTTTGGAGATAAGGGATGAAACGTGAACTTAAATTTTGTATCGTAAAGAGCCTTAAAAATTACGAAAATAAAAAATTTTACATTCAGTATTTCGCTGAGTATTTTGGCAATACATATAATGCAAATACGTTCCATTGTTAAACATATTGAAATATATTACGAAATATTGAAATTTTTTAGAATAGTTAATATATACGTTTCAAGTAAAACATAAAACACTGTCGAGAACTATAAAATTAATCTAAGATTCTTTTACATGGCTAAACTTTATTGTTTCTGTCCTAATACTAAATTCTTTAAGAAAGTAAACAAACTTTTCCAAAGAATCAATGCAAAATGTCACGGCTTGCTGCATAAATCAATTGGCTTCACATGAACTTATAGATAAAATTAAAAAACTACATAATTTACTATCAATTAAGTAATATGAAAAACAATCATTCAATGTATCTATTATTTTTTATACAACTTTTGAAAGTATTGTGATTTTAAAACATCTAAATATTGACAGTTATTCTTAGAAGTAAATGTGAAAACTGATGAACGAACCGTAATATACAAAAATATTTCATTACGTCAATATTATACTTCCGGTATTACGAATAAATATTATATCCTGATTAAAAATTCCTTTACTTTGTATAAAACACAAAAGTAATTTTAAATTGAAAGTAACGTATTATTTCGTAAAATGTTATGCAAAAAAACTCAGTAAAAATGTACAATGATTCACTCGTGTTTCGAACCTTCGACCTACCGATATACAAACTATTCCCTTACCCCTACGTCACGAGTTCCTTTTTATTATTGCATATATTATCAGGTGTAATACAGCTTTAATACGCTAAGGAAATCAGGTAAATTTTGCAAATTTAAATAATAACGCCTAAAAAAGTCATAGAATACTTCATTGATTTCAAGGAACGTATGTTCGATTATTTGAATTAGCTTTGAAAGGTAACACTTGTGAAATAGAAAATTAACCTACCATACTCTTACATGGTAAAAATTATTGTTTCTTGCCTAAAAATTAATTCTTTACGAACGTAAACTAACTTTTGAAATGATTGCGATATAGTAAAATTTATTAGAAAAATTAAAAAATAAGTTTTATATAGAACATGAAACACTGTTGTGAAATATAAAATTAATCTTTCTTCCACATGGTAAAAATTGTTGTTTGTAGCCTAAAAATCCATTCTTTACGAACGTAAACAAACTTTTAAATTGAATCAAGGAATGTATACAAATTACCACCGCCCATTGCGTACATAAATTGCCTTAACAAGAACATATTAATAAAATAAAAACACACTTTAATTTACTATGATTTTTGTCTTTGCACTTTTTAAGATCAAACGATTTTTTTTATCTCAACACTAGAAAATATTTTAAAGCGAATTATATCAAACATGCCTAGGAAAATGATGCATTTCTAAGAATCTCACGTATTTAAAAACACACTTTGACAACGTATACAATAAGCATATTTGCTATATAAATAATAATACAAATACGTACCTGAGCTAATAATTCACAAAATCGCATACGACACATTAATAAAAAAATGATATTTCGACGAATGAAATTTTACTACGATTACGTTTGGGAACTAGTCATTGATGCCATTTCAAATTAGTTTTCAAAGATACGATGTTTGTCACTTAATTTTTGCACAAAGACACTAATCAAATAAACACATATAGTTCACAATACTTTTAACACGTCTATAAAACCTTAAATAACTTGCACTATCCTTTGATTAACAACCCAATACGATTCTTCTGCAGTTCCCCGCCATTAGACGTACAATCCTTTTGTAAACAAAACATTCAAGGGAGTTTAACATTCATTGTCATTCTCCAACTACAAGATGAACCAAGTTTCATGCTTGTACGACTAGTACAAGTACCTTATACTTATGATTACTAGTTGAGTGAGTGAATGAATGAGTTACACATAGGGGATTATATAAGATTAGATTCATAGTTTATTCTTTTGATGGTGATATTCGTATGCGATAAATTAGTACTTGATCTGTGAGTGATTTACATCTAAAATCGTGATTTATTATTCCCAATTATTATGATAGAATATGTTTATGAAAATATATTATTCATATTTAACAAGGAAAATATATATAATATTATTCAATTGCGAAGAAAAGTTAATATTTTAATATTTGTTTGTAGAGAAACATACATTCTGAAAACAAAAGTAAGTATTGTAATAATTTAAATAACCCTCTACTTCATAAATATTGAAAGCTAAAAAGGTTTTCATTTTCAATTTAGGTTACGTCCTTAATCTCCTTTGTGATAGTTATTAAAGTGTGTTGTTTCATTCATGTTTCGGAAAAGCAGTGTATTTCTGAGATGGAGTTGAATTATAAATATTATTTTTTAATGAGATAACTCCTCCCGTTGTAGAGAGATCGCTGCCTGCAGGGTGCATCTTAACTTGTAACACGGAAATCATGAAGTTAGCGGATGCCTTTCCTCCCACACCTTCCAAGCGGGGGGGGGGGGAATGCGTGAATGACTTGAAAGTTTGATGATAATTCAGAGTGATTGATATTACTTGACGAATAATAAAAAACTTGCGAGATTCGGGTAAAGTAATGGTATGAACATAAAAAGAATCACTACTCTTTGATGTACAAATCTTTCGTCCAGATAATCTACGTGAGAAGGGAAAGAGATGGAGTAACAAGTGTTTACAGGTTATAGTTTAAATCTTTCATGGAGTACGTTGCTATCAATATACTTTTTTCATTTGTCAGGGGGCCTAATTCAGAATTAAACGACTTTAATGTATGTAAAGGCTATAATTTGTGAGATTCATTCAACTAAAATGGATTATAAAACTAAATTAAACTTTTAAAAGATGGTATTTTTTTACATAATTTCCAAAAATACAAATTTAAAAAATTAAATTTGAGTAAGTTTGAAGTGTTATTCCGGAAAATAGAGAAAATACGTCATCTTCAATCAATTCATTGTAAATAAATCGAAATCAAAATATTACACATAAATCAACGAATGATTACTTATGACAAAGATCTTAACTTAATGGTCCAGTCTTTACTCCGAACTAGTTCATACGGTCAAGCCGGGTAGTTGTAAACAAGGGGTAAATGTAAACAAGTTAACCGCAGTATGGGTCAGAGAAACTTAAAGATGATTAAAAATAGAAGTCGGCGACTCTGTGAATGAAATGTAATGATTCTTCGCTTTTGAATCCAACAGTTGATGGAATGTAACCTTATGAAATTTGAGTATCCTGAAGATTGAAATTCTAAGTAATTGCAGTACAGCGGGAAATTTATTTAAAAGTATTTTATTTTTGTCAGAAATATATTAAGGTAACAGAAAATCATTGGTATTATCTTATACAAATTTTGAACGCACCACAGTTCCATGTTTACATTTGCCCCAAGTTGAAGTGTAAGTGTAAACATAGTTATTTGCTATTAGTTTGGCGTAGTTTTGTTGTAAAGTGGATGTGTGTTTCTGAATTAACTTGCATTTAATCACATTCCGTACGTTTCAATTATATTCCATTCATTTTTTCTTCTTTCCTTTCTTAGCAGAGGGTGGGGGTGGAAAGCTGGAATTATTGCTGTATACTTAAAGCTTCTGTTAATAAGTGGTTATACCTACCTACATACTTATAGAGGATTGATCCCCAAAGAAACAAGCGCGGATTGATGAGAAGGGGAGAGTATTCCGTTAAAAAAATCAAAATATGGAAGACAATCTTTTGAAGGAAGTAACAAAGCCAACCACAAGAGTCGTTGCACTGGGAACTACAGAATTACTCGTGGACATAGGGAGTATGGAAGTGTAAAACAAATACGTTTCATGTTTTTTAGTGTCAATAAGTTCTGAGAGAAGAATTGGGAGACACGGTAAAGAATTGATAACCCAAAATTTAAATTCGTTCCATCTAATGACAAATTTTCTTTAAGAAAATCAATCTCAGAGGAATTTCACCTTCTCCATTTAGTGAAAAAGAAGGTAGTAAAAACGTTCTAACACTCTCTGGCAAAGTAAATTTTCCTGAAATGTATTCGTTTTAGCTCTCCTTGTTATTGTACATTTTGGTTTGATATTTATTTATATGAAGTTCAACATAATAATGAGTCTTAATACATGCTTGATGTACAGGGTTTAACTTGTAGAATAACGAATAAAATGAAATTAAATGAGTCATTTCTGGTTTTTAAATGAGTCATTTCTGGTTTCTAGAACGTTGCAATGATCAATGTAAGTATTAATCAGTGTTTTACGACATTCACGCCAAAATACAGGAGAAAAGACGGGAATACTGGGTAAATGAAAACATCAAATGGGAATAAATATAAAAATAGTATTAAAAGAAACAAAATACTATTTAAATTTCCCTAAATTACAATTACATACTCCCATACATTTTCTCGTTACATACCTTACGTTAGGTATGACCTACCTTACGGTAAAATAATTCGTTGTTTACAGTTGTCCCGTTGTCTCAGGGATGATAGTAAAAACGCCGAGTAATTGTAAACGGACGAATTAATGTGTGAAATTTCATACTTGGAATATTAGTTTTAAGAGTTTAATGAAGTAAGAGAGTAACCCGTTATATTAGAGCGTTTTTTTTACGAATTAGACAACGAAATTGAGGCGTGAGAGAGAAACATTCAAAAATTGTTTAAACACTTTTGCAAATATTTTTACAATTTTCCATAAAAGCTAGTTAGAAAATTTCTTTTTTTCTCCATTGAAAGTTTTTTAGATAGTTGCATTAAGGGCATGTTAATTTTTTATTGATGATGTAACATGAAAGAATTATGAATTTATATTAATTCGTTTCAGAAGGATGAAATTATCTTTTAGTTTCTGTTTTGGAGAACTCATTTCAACCAACATCCCAGAAAAATAACGGCACAATTTTTCAGAAAATGAATAAAAATGACTCAGCAGTCAAGTTTTAGGACGTTAAATTATCTCCTCATCCAAAGAACAAAAATTCACTTCAGTATTTTTCTACAGAACTGAACACATTATCTTGCCAAAGATAGGTAAGTAAAACATTTTCATCCTAATTACGAAATGTTGCCCTAAAAAAGTAAACCGTTTTGTGTTATTTTGTATGATATGTAGTAGGCATCAGGACACTACTTTTCATTCAAAATACATTGGAAACAATACGATTTCTAATAAAAGTTGAACAGTAAATTAAGAAAAAAGTACAAGGGCACATCTCACTCAACTTTTTACTAACAGAACATTTATAAATCCTTAGCGAATACGAAATTTAATTTGAATGTCCTTTGAGTGATTTCATACGACTGGACTCGTTCCAAAGCGAAATGACATTCTCACAACTCATACTCACAGGTAGTCACACAGTCACTTGAGACATGGAAATGAGAACATAACGTCTTCCCAGTTATTGTAATGTATGAAATTGTTCGTACTTCTCTCATCTTTGTCATCTCACGCGTGTGCGATCTTGTGCGGAGTGCAACTCACGTCTCAACCAATCTGTAGCGACCAACAAACTCACTGACCTCTGACGGAAACCTCTGACGGACTCTCTGTGTCTCAAAACGCTGGATTCACGGAGCAAGAAAAAAGTACAATTATAGAAATTGCTTGTTCTCAGTGGCGAATCCAAGGGCGGTTGGAACATACCTCCTTCCCCCCCCAAAAAAGAAAGAAACAAAAGGATTTCGTAATAATAATAATAATAATAATAATAAAACATGATATTTTGATACTATAAATTTGATATTTTTACTCCAAAAGAATTTGAGAATAAAGATTGAAAATAACAGGAAGAACCAATAAATTATTTGTAGAAAGATGACTCATCGTGTGACCATCACAAAATATGGATTTACTTTGCTAACTCTTCTTACATATGAGCGCAGGACTAAAATGGTTGAATTCCCATTAAAACGTAAGATATATATCACTTATTCTATAATTTTACTGTTATTTCCCATTAAACTCTACGGAGACTGTTAAGTGAAAATTAAGTCTAGGAGTGGTGTCAACGTCAAATTACAAAAAAACAACCTTTTTCTAAAATGAATCATTTTACTTCTATACCTGTATGATTTTGAATATTGTTCCATTCTTTTGTGACAAGCTATAAAATTCCTTACTTATGTTCACCAAATTACGTTTCAAGAAGTGGTGTCATGGCAAATTTGGCAGTGCCGGAACGCTGAATTTCCCATACTTCCCAACAAAAGTGGATTGTGTGCCCCAATCCCCCTGGAAAATTTTTTTAAGTGATGTGCTAATTTGTGCATTTAAACGCCTTCTGGGGTCGATTTTCGGCATTGGAACTTCACCATTTCTGTAACCTAAACAGGGATATATTTATACTTAGGCCCGTATATTTCTAACTGTATACTTTTTTCAATTGTGAATATTCACCACAAGTTATATTTGATATGACTCTCTTGACTCCAGAAACAAAATTATAATCAGTGTCTGTGTTTAAAAAATAGTGGAATCCTTAAAATTGACAAATTTTTGTGCTGGTACTTATGAGAAAAAGTAACATTTAATTTTCACTCTTTTTCTGAGCACATGCCAAAACAATGGCATTGAAGGAAAAACACTCCTCTCACGCGTGACCCATGTCTCTTGCTGTATACATCTTGAAATTTGTTTCTCCAATTCATTTTCTTTCAACGTCGCATGAAATAAACTATTATGTAGGTATAAAAATAGAAAAAGAACATATTCCGAAAACCAGTGCTGAAACAACGATCCGGTGCGTTCCAATACCATGACACCACTGGTTTCAAGGTTCAAACAGTCGTTTAAGAAAATATGTTTATTTTTGCAAATTTTCTTAACGTTGTTAACACTATATGCCTAAATATTTTTTTTCATTTTTATATGAGTTATTTAATAAGATTAGTAAGTGAGTTTTTATATAATGATAAATTATCTAATATTACTAGATAACTTTACAAAAATATGTCGGAAGTGGGGGTGCAGGGGCATCTTCAAAATTATATAATAGAAACCTTAATTTTTATTTCAGAATTTCATTTCGTAGATAATGGAGTAATTTTTGTATGAAACATTTTTTTGTTTTATTGCAGAAGCCGCTGGAAACAAACTAATTTTACTGCTGTTTGTATTGAACCGAAAATTCTATTTTTATCTGACTTCTTTGTTTTTTGTGTATAAGTGTGTGTTTATATTGGTACGAATGAGATGACTGTTAAGTGGGAGAAGGTGGGAGAATTGACCCTGCATCGGGAAGGAGGTGTGTAGTGATAGTTTGTTTTTGAACGCTAAAGAGGCGAGTTGGTTGGACTATTTGGAAGTAGTTTGTGAAGCGGCGAAGTAGGCGAGGGTAGCTTCCTTCGACATTGACCCGAACAGCGACATATGCAGATGCTTCTCGAGTAAAAATGATAATAATTTTACACTGATGTGTGTTACTGGCCGTCAAGAGCCCGGCATTTCCAAATCAAGGACATCAGTGAGTAGCAGGCTGCTTCTCAGAAACGGATTCAAGGCGCCACAAGGTAGCTTTCTCTCCGCACTTTGCCGTGAGTAAAAAACTAACCCACTTTAGAAGTGACAAGAAGAAAACCGTTCACTAATTGACAAACATTTTTCATGAGCAGTAAATTTTATTAACTTTTCTTTTAATTCTTATTTTCAATGCACATTATTTTCTTTTAGTGATTGGCAATGTTATTTTGTAACGAAGTGTGAGAAACACTTATCATGAACAAAAGAGGACAATGAACGTGATTAACTTTTCTTTTCTGCATTTTTTAAATGTTTGATAAATATGTGTAAAATTTAGAGGTCGAATAAATTGAGGTCACAATATACGCCACATTTTTGTCATTTTGTCATTTTGTGACCGCCCGTGCCTGCTCGCCCGCGTTATCTGTGCTTGGAGAACGCTCCGCGTCCCGTGTGTCCCGTTAGTCTATGGGGTGGATCATTGGGAGGCGGGGGAACCTGGGGAGCATTATTTTTTTCGAAAATCATGGTTTTTCAACACAAAATTTTATAATTATTTTTAGATAAAATACATGAATTCATCAAATAGATAATTAACAATATTAAATAGTAAACAAATGTATTAATTGTTTTAAGTGGCTAAATATGCCTTATGTAATAATATAATATAATATAATATAATATAATATAATATAATATAATATAATATAATATAATATAATATAATATAATATAATATAATAAAATTTAAAAGATAATGAAAAATAGAAAGTAAAATGTAAAAATCACTCACATATTGGACGAAACGCATTAGGCGTGACGTAGAAAATGTTCCGAGTATTCTCTCTTCCAATTACGTTGACCGACCGTTGGAAGAAAGGAAAGAAAAGTAGGAGGGAAATTTGAAATTGAATTTTGAAGAATTGACTGTTTTCTTTTTAAACAGGGATTGGTAGAGACTCCTGGGGACCAGATGAAACCTAATTCACGTGTTCTTACGTCTATGGATTTTGGGGAGAGTTTCCGAAATCAAACCTCAAAACATACGTTAATTTTTTATTATGTAATTTAGCATGGGAGGGGACAGGCAAAGTAGAAATACGTCTATCACAAAAAGCTCTGTGATTGTTAATCCTGATGTTGAGAGTAGTTTCTCCTTTTACACATTTACACTTTCACACATATTGCAAGCTAGATCACCTCGACGATTTCCACGTTACTGATGAAGGCTGGAAACCGATACTGTTTCGTCTAATATGTGTTCCTTTCCCTATTTGTTTATCTGTCAACGTTTTTATTATCTGTTAAGGTCTTCATGTTCATTTCCGCGCAAACTACATTGAAACTATCCGAAACTGAATAAAAAGAAAAAAAAAGATATTTTGGAACCGTAAAAATCTAACTCTTTTAAAGGTTTACTTATAAAATCTGATTTAAGGCAATCTACATCATAAATTATCTAGTTTTAGTAAAAGTCTTCAATTGCTTTTTGAAGAAGATTTTTTTTGCTTGATTTCCGGAGAGACCCTGGAAATCTCGTAATGGGTCCCCACCGAAATTTCATTCTGGATCTGCTACTCCTTGTGCTGCTGCTTTGGAATAGCAGACTCAATATTCTCACTTAGAATACGAAAAGCAATCAGTCTCGTAAACGAATTGATCAATCTGTGAAACGCAACAACACAAACTTTTTCAGTCACACAAACACTACCGATGTAATGTGTTAGATAATTTTTTAAATCTATTTTTACGTTAAACAGCTTGCATGTTAAGTTACATTTTCTAGTTCTACTGCTATTGATTATGATATGGAGGTAATAATAATGTAATATGAGTTTTCAATATTGATATGTTTATCCGTAGATTTCAGAACTGATCTTTCGTAATGTGACATTACTTCTCATGATATAATTTTGTGTTTTAATATTCAAGTATATTTTTTTGAGTTAGTTGTGATTTGAAAGATTATTTTTTTTATAACGTTGTTTCAATGTAAATTTCCGTAATAGAGCACACCATATTTCTGTCAACTAAACAGGTGGTCCAATAAGTTTGAGAGTGGGAGTGGATGATATAGAAATTGACATTCAGCCCCAAAGGATGGGAGGATACAGACTTTTTATTACATTTCGCATCACCAAACCAAAGGTGTAGGTTATGTTTTGCGCTTGTCGTAACTCGAGACATGCGTACGACGCGACGTCTCTTTAGCATTACTGCTCACTGGATCGTGAACTCATGATTCGTCGACTCTGCAAATTCATAAAACATACAGCACCTATCGAGTGTCGACGGTGGGGTATGTTAGCAGCAGATAGTGAGATCCAAAACCCGAGCAGGTATTGAACTGTTAAACGACGTTCAGAGAAGCTATACCATGACAGCGCGTCATAAACGCCTTTCGACGGCAACGCGATGTCCCCAGAAAAAGTGACAGGTTTCAACCAGAGAAGCCAGAGGTCTAAGGGCAAAAATAAGGGTTGATACACGTCATGAAACACTCTTGTTGATGTGTTCTTTTTCAAACTTTCTGTGCTTCTGCACATAAGTGAATACATCTCTGTTGCTCATCCATAATAATTTTTAATGTTGTGTAGCATGTCACACTACACTTGTTCTATAAATACCTCTAAAGCAAAGTATGTCTCACGTACAACATACTTTATATTCACGTCAAAAAACTGTATTGTTCACGAAAACAGCACCTGCAGTAGGGCTAATACTCATCATCCTGGCGTGTCAAGCTGTTTCCTCCAAAAAGAGCGTCGCCATTCAGGAAGCGTTTGAGTAATACCCCTCCGAAAGATGTAGAAGAACTCCTGAAATCCGTGATAAAATGCTTTCAAATGCACCATTGCTTCTACAGTGTTAAAGAATTTATTTTCATAAAAATGCTAGTATGAGTTTCAATTTCCCGTTAAGTGTTATTCTTTGAATGATTCTACTCAATACTTAATAATGTTAATTCATTTTATATTTTATCTCGCCCTTGCAATAATAATTTTAATACTAATTAATTAAAATAAAAATTTCTTTCCATGCATGTTATTCTTATCTCACTTTTCATTCATATTTTATATGTACTCAACTTCGGCACGATAGTGTACATTCTCTCTGTAACCCCATTCAGACCCGAGTTTTTCTCCGGTTTTCCTTCCGTAGAGGCGGATTTGAGAATAGACTCACTACGCTAGGGGCTGCAACTATTTCGGGTGACAATGTCATTAATACTATTGTTATTATTAATCTGATATTTTGAGCGGTATTTCTAGTTACGACTTATTTGGAATATTTTTGGAATAACTTAAAAAAATTAAAACATTACGTGTTTGTTAAATAAGTTTTCTTTTTAAATGTATTGAAAATCAAATGTGTTAATATTCTGTTGATTTTATAACAAGCAGTGCACTATTTGTGTTCCTATTTTAGGTGCACGCGTATCATAATTTTGAATTGGGGTTCAGAAATGTTAAATACACCATTGCCATTTGGCTTTCTTATAGAAATTTATGGGACACTCAGATGCTTGCTCCCGGAAATAAATTAATTTGTTTTCCTCGTCGTGGTCATACGCGTCTTGTAACGCTTTTTTGACAAGATATTTCTTATTTTATGTATGTATATAAACAAATGACTATAGCTGGATGTAATTTTGTTTCTCAACGCTCACATGATTCATGTATGTGTTTGCATTTTGTTTTGTGAATGACGTCAACTTTTTCCATAATATATGTACTCACTTTTGTTCCATCTATTGTATTTCATATTTTCTTTCTAGGTGTAATTTTATATGTTTCATTTCGTGGCTTTAAATGTGTTCTCTCTCTTGGAACTACTTTGCTTTGATTAATGACGAGCCCTAAAACCACACAAAAAAAATTGACTAATGGCAAAAAGATATTCAGAGTTATATCGACTAAATTTAAAGTAAATTCTCAGACAACTCCTGTCATATCTCAACGCCTTAGCAGGCATACTTTCCCTAGCTAAGCTATGGAAAAAATGCACGTACATTTTCTACGTAATTTACTTAGCAAGCGGCATGTGTCGAAGACTGGTGGATGCGAGAATTGAAACTGAGAGCGCTGTCATCCTCTCACACTTTATCGTGCGTAGCCGCTGAATTGCGAGGGGGCGGGGAGGCTGCTTCCGAGTCGATTAGCTGGTAAGCGTCACGGTTCCCTAGTTTCGGGAGTGCGTTTTATTCACTTACTTTTCTTGGCTTTCGACGTACTGTTTCCCTCTTCTCAACTGCCGTAAGGGATACTAATAATTACTTACAATGTATATTATACATATGATATATAATATTACCTTTTTGCATTTCCATTACTTTTCGACAATTCTGAGCGCACGAGGTCTATGGATTTAGCAGATGATTTTTTTGCGAAAGTTATAGCAAAATAAAGTCAGTTTCCAAAATTTCAATGTAATTAGGTTAAATTCATACTTTCTGGAATCTTTTAGTCTCTCTGAAACAACTTTAGACAATTTCCATTATCTTTTTCCCCTGTATATTTCAATCGGAAAGCTAATAATAAGCTACCATTTTCATTGATAGAAATCCGGTTTCTTCACAGATCTTTTTACGTGTACGTATCTCGGATGTCCTCAACAGTGCATGCTTGTACTTTGTGTGTATATATTGTAAGAATCTATTAATTACAGTAATATTATTACTTAGAGTAATGAGAACTATGACAAGCAAAATGTTTCGTAAGCGAGTGGAATCGTAAGCGAGTGGCGATTTCTGCTATGCAGCTGCGAGGGAAAGCGACAGCTGTGAAGAGCGCAGAGTTTCGTATTTTGTTGTTCGAAGGACGGTCATAAAAATTCAGCGATAGGAAGAGTGTCTGAGTTCTACGCATTTCTTTTTGGCTAGAAGGGGGAATTAGGTAGAAAATTTGCTAACACATAATAGATGGCGTCGATAGATTTAAACTGGGAAGCAACGGAAAATTACAAGAAGTATTATGAAAGAGACAAGGTCAGCGATAGTGACAGATTTTGGGTTTTAAAGTGCAGCTGCAAGAGAAACTCATGTCGTGGGTGTGGAGAGAGACAGAAGCCCTTTACAAATTAAAAGAATGACAATAGATGGCGACCCGGAGAGCATGGGTGTGAGGGGACTCGACCTTCAGCTTTTGAGAATTGTCTAGGGACAGTTGACGTACACCACGAGGTAGCGACCGTTGGGCATGAGTCGCAGATCGGTTGGCAAAGGAGGCGCTGAAGACAAAGGAGTGTCAGTTAAAGGTTCGAAAGTTTCCTAAATTTAATTTTCTATTATTCTTAAAAAGCGTTAGGTTAAAATTACGGAGAGGATGATTGAAAAAGATAACGCCGTTAAAGTGAGGAAATTTCCCAGGAAGGAACGTTCTGAGTGGTTAGGAACAAGCACTTGTCGTTCTAAACTGAACCAATCACGACAACTCCGCGTGGAGTATAAATTTGATATGGCAAAAAATAGTCAAATTGTTTTAAAAAATGAATCACGTGAGTTAGCTTCTGAGGGACAGAGTGGGGAACGAGGTGATAAAACTTGATGCAGAGACGTTCTGTGATCAAATTCGAGTATTTTCGAACAGGATTAGATCATTCGAGTATATTCGAGACTATGAGATTTCGAGATTCGAGCACATTCGATCAGATTCGAGTAGAACATTCGGAATCATTCCGAGATTCAATGGTTCCGAGATCACTTCGAGATTTTCTTCATTATTCTTGACCTCTAGGTCTGGAAGTTTTGGACAAGTTATTCTTAATTGATGACTTGATCTTATTCCAAATTATGAATAGTTTACAAAGTTTCAATTTTAATAATCTATCCGAAAACTAGTCGGATATCAAATGTTTACTTTTGTAACAAGTGGCGATTGTAAAGACTATTTTATCGCGTCGCATCAAGTTGAATGAACTCTCCCTGTAAAAGAACTGTATTATGACGGTGAACGATGCAAATTCCGAGAACGGGAAGCTCCAGGCAGGCGCGGCAACTTGCACAGAATACTGGTTTTGAATGCTGAATAACAGACGCTTTCAGACTGATCTGATCATTAATGAAAAGGTTATTACTAGTTGCTATCAATAATAGATATTTAAGTGGCGGCGAGAAAATCTAGTGTAACGAACCAGAATAGTAATGGCCCAAGGTCAGAACTTTTGTGATTGTATTCTTAATGAGGGTAGAAATAAGAGTGAGAAATAATGATGGCTTTCTAAATTTAATTAATGTTTTTGCTGTAATTAACTGGTAATAATTAATACCAGAAGTTCTCTTAAAAATTTCATGTCAATGTTGTTTGTGATAACGTCTGATTTTTTTGGCGGGGGGGTTGTGCATTGTAGTGTTAATTAGAAATGTATCAGGGATAATTAAATCAATTTAATTTTTGTAATATGCGTTTTCCTTTAACAAGGAACCCTGTGTTGCTTCCACTTAATTAAAAATAATACGAATCCACCTAATGTTTTTATTGACACGAGAGTTAGCTAGGGCAAATATAATCAGATGAGTGTTACCCACTACTCCATTCATCTTTTAATTTTCGAGTGTCATTACAGTATAGACTTATATACATATATGCAGTACTGTGAATATATTTTTGTCCTTTTATATAATACTATATATATGTATGTATATAGACGATAATCGACTTTTTGTGACTGTTTTTAAGGTCACTAATATAAATTTTTCAATAAATCTGAGTTTTTAGCATAAGGATCAACATTGAAGGCATAAATTTCAAGAAAACAGAATAATGACTATTTTGTCGGTTATTTCTAGAGTGGCCACAAAATAAGTTTTTTTTCAGAAAAGGCCATTTATTCAGGTATCTATAACTATTTTCTTTATGGACCCAATCGACAGAAAATTTAACAGAATATAGTCCTCAGCTAGTCCAACAACCAAACGATTTTGAAGCTTGACACTTCTAACTTGCTGCTTGAAAGTGTTTAAACAATCTCAACCACCCCAGTCAAGAAAAAGCTCGGACTCTTTACATTTCCTTATGGATCAAGATCATTATTGCATCTCTGTCACTACCCAGCACACCTTCGCAGTTAACGTTTTCGGGACGACCATTTAGGGTAATTTCGCATATAACCAATTTAACCTTTTGTAATAATCTTATTTTTCCAGGATTTTGTAGTCAAACGTCCGCCATAGATACTTTTACGAGTATTAAAATTACTAAAAATAGATGTTAATTGAATTGGAAATATTCTTTGATTCATAAAATGCATATCAGTTCGTCAGTAAGGGTACGAAGTGCTTGTATTAAAATTTTGAGACGCGAATTTTTATTAATAATGAATTTGAAGTAACATTAATTTCGACGGTTAAGGTGTAATAAGTAGGGCCCGGATTTTATTGACAAGTCACGTGTTCTTTCTGAACCTTAAAGTGAATTTTACAACAACTTATGCACGAATCCAGGTATTGTAGTGTAGAAAAATGTATTTTTATTGTGCATGTAAAGTCATGTTTACACCTTGTTTAGTAATAGGTCATATTTCGGCCAACTTTTGGTATAAATGCATATATTTGTTATATTTTTAAGGACACAAGAATAAAAAGAGTAAAATGTGTCTCACACGATAATGTTTCAAGTGATATTGTCTCAAATAAACACAACAATTACACAACAAAGCTTTATTTGAAACGTAGACAAGCAGCGTTGCACACTAATCGGTTTTTCGCTGCGTAACCCATTGTTGTGCGGGGTCAACAAATCACTCTCAAAGCCGACAAAGGCGGATTCCGACATAAACATCGCACACGTGGTCACACTATTCGGTTTGAACCCTAACTCAGTCTGGTTCAACATGCCAAAAGTAAAGTGCTCTGGGCATGAAGCTCTGGGGTTTTGTTCGTGATTTTGGAGAGAAGTTCTTCAACACTGACGGGGAAATATTATTTTGTAAACTATGTGAAGTTAAAGTTAGTGCAGATAAACGCTTCAATGTGCAACAACACTGTAATACCGCGAAACACAGCAGCTGTGTGAAGATAAGTGCTGAAAATGACAGCAGACAAAGGGTGTTATTTGAGCAGACAGTTCCATCTTCAATTGTGCAATCGTACTTCAAGGACTTGTGTGAGATGGTGTCTTGCAACAATCCATTGGAGGAGCTGAAGAAACCACGCTTCAGATAGTTCTTCGAGAAGTACACAACATTCAGTTCCAGATGAATAAACATTGAGAAAACACTATTTATCCGTGTGCTACGAGGAGGTTCTCAACAAAATACGAATGAGTGTTGCTGACCAAAAGGTCTGAGTGTCCATAGATGAAACCACCAAAATAGATGGGCGTTATGTTGCAAACGTTGTTGTTGGTGTTCTAAAAACTGAGTGGCTGGAAAAATTTTCCTCCTAACGTGTGAAGCTCTCGAGAGAGTAAAGTACTCGACAATTTCCATTTTTTTCGACAATTATATGAAGCTATTGTGGCCGGATGGTATGAATAGAGACAACGTTTTACAACTAGTAACAGATGCCGCTTCATACAAGACTAAAGCAGCCAAGGGGCTGCAGGTTCTCTACCCTAGTATGGTATACGACACTTGTCTTGCGCATGTCTTGTACAGAGTTGCAGAAGAGGAGCGATCAAATTACTCTGATGTGGGCAAATTAATTTCCTGCGGCAAGAAAATCTTAGTAAAAGATCCGCTAAGGGTGCAGAAATTCAAGGAACAAGCACCTTCACTGCTCCTCCCCCCTCTGCCTGTTCTTACACGGTGGGGTTCTTGGCTTAATGCAGCTGAATATTACTGCAACAACTGCACCGAAATAAAGGAAATCTTATGTGAACTTGATAGCAATGAATCAAGTGCTATCAAAACTGTTCAAGAAGTCTTTTCAGATACCTTGTCTGGAAACTTGGCATACATCAGCACCAACTTTTCAGTGATATGAAAAGCCATTACACAACTGGAAGCTCCTGGTACTCAGTTGTGTGACGCCCTGGATATTGAAACATGTGCAGAGTGAGTTGTGTCGAGCTCGTGGACATGTGGATGACAAAGTGAACAACAAATTGCAAAGTGTTCTCCAGCGGAATCCTGGATATTCTACAATGTGCAAAATTAGTGACATCATTTCTGGGAATGTCGCAGCATTTGAAGACAGTAAACCGAAACTGCTCTGCAGTGACCTCGCCGCCTTCAAATACGCTTCTGTGACCTCGTGTGATGTGGAGAGGAGCTTCTCCAGATACAAAACTATACTCAGTGACAACCATAGGTCTTTCAAGATGGAAAACCTCAAAATGCACCTTGTGATCCAGTGCAACTCTGCAGAAACTGAAGACTGAGAGGCCGTTGGAATCTTTAAACAAGTAGTGTGCAGTAGTATAAACAAGTTTTTATTGTTTTGATAGGTTTTATTGTACTGTACTTCGTGGGTTTTTTCCAGACACATGCATAAATTTTAAAAATAAGTGCTAGTTAGTTTCAAAGACTGCAAAAATCAAGTACTATTCTCACAATTTGTTCTGTAGTGAATTTTGTATTTATGTTATATAAAAAATCAACAAGATTTTTTAAAATAAACTTATATAAAGTCATATTTTATTTTTAAGGTCATATTTATATGTTTTAGGGGATAAATGCTTGCATATTTTTCTGACATTTAGGTCATTAAAATCCGGGCCCTAGAAATAAGGTTGGAGGTTTCTCTACGAAGTTCAGCTGAAAGATGAAGTAATGTTATGTCATTTTTAACATTCGAGATTAGTTCGGTGACGTTCTGCAGTTAAGCTTCCATTTTTGTAATGGGGTTTGTTCATTTATTACAACTTTACCGACGATTTAGAAATATGTATATCCAGGGTCTTTGCATAGATAGTGGTTAAAAAACTGTTGCATAGATAGTGGTTAAAAAACTGTTGCATAGATAGTGGTTATATAACATAAGTTTTTTGGATGTTGTATTCTGAAAAATTAAAAACATTGTCCGGCACACATTTTTCAGAATCACAAAGTTCTCCAGCTGTTAATTGAAGTCGACGGATAAAAAGGAAATAGGATTACCAAGTCACGACCGTACCTCTACTGTGAATCGACCGTGGCGACCAAGTCAGGTTGCGGAAGATAAGAGGATTGCAATATCGTATATAGCCATGACGCAGTAAGTCTATTAGCTTTTTCTCCCGTGTCCAAGAGCTCCCGTTATAAAATTGCTGACATAAAAATGTATTTATGGGCAAGCAGAAAAGTGAATACTTCAAAACAATTTCTCTGAACATTCTCTTGACGTTCACGTGTCCTCAAGACACGCGAATCATTATCATGGGAAATAATTTACTTGCTTTGAATTAAGAAAAAAAATCACTTAACAATGACAATGAAGATACAGAAGACTAATATGTAATGTAGGTTCTTCAAAAAGTGTTTTTTGATTTCAAAAGCTCTCGTAAACAGAAAAATGCAAACTTTAAAAGCAAACATAATATTCAATGTATCTTGATGGAACAAAAATATTTGGATGGATGGTGGAATAGTAGATGGATATGTTTGAATGGAAGAATATTGATGATGGAAGAAAAACAACAGATGGATGGAACAAAAATATTTATTATGAACAGAAATTGATCGCGAACTCGAAACCTTAACTGTACTTCCAGATGTAAGTTGATGATTAATGTAATTTTAAATGTTATTTGAAATTAATTTTATTCGGAAACATTCCGAAAGTCGAAATAATCCGTAGAACTTGGCAAATAATTTTGAAAAAATTAAAACAAGAAAAATTAACAAATGTTCATAAGGCGTTAACATAACGAAATCCCAAGAAAACATACTTGTAACATACTTAGCGAAGGCATATTTAGTGCTTTGAGCATGTTTTTGTATGCTACAAGCCATCGTACTATAACTCAGGAAAATAACTTCTTTCCAGAAGTAATTTTTGTTTCACAGTTATCCCCTTATTATTACCTCAATAAGATTAAATATTAGTGACGTTATTGTCTTCGCCATTGTAATCAATCATTGGAACGGAAGCATGTACACAAAGCTCCAGGAACTATGTGAATCGACTTACAAATAATACAAGGAAAGGAGTTTCAACGGAAGACCAACGTGATTGTCATTACGATTTATTCCAAGAATTCAAACACAAAATTCAAAGAAATTCAAAGAAAAAATTAACGACGAGAATTACAAAAAGAAAAAGTTATGAAAATGTTAGCAATAATGCAAGAAAAAATTGAAGTCTATAATATATACGGACTAGTTTTTTTTCTCAGACTATCAATTCACCCTTTTGTCAGGTGCTTGAGTCGATCACATTCAAATCTTCTTTGATGAGGGAATTGCTGTATCATTCACAGGAGTTGACTACTTGTTGCAGATTTCAATTGACGGTACACTGATAGTGACAGTGAATATTATTCACATATCTGTTAAGTTCGTAAATAAATTGCAACAGTTGATAGACTGAACTACTTATAAGAAATGTCAACGGGCACATTACCAAACGTTTCGTGAAAGACACAACGACGATTGGAGATTCTAATTGTTATAATAATATTCGACCGTTTGTCTTCGAATTCATTAATGACATAAATGAACTCTTGTAAATAAATAAATAAATAAATAAAGAAGTGCCATTTGAGAAGCCTCATAAAACCTTTTCCATATTTCACATAAAAGAAAAATTTGTAACGTTCATGCAATTATGTTTCATAGAGTAGTTACTATACTTATGTACTTAAAAATAACGTCCAATAGTGCGTGTTTAATACAATATATATGCACTGTGTTACGGTTCTTTGTAGGGTTCTTTAGTAGCTCTTTATGTTTGTAATAGATGCAATTAGCGCTTAGTAGCGCCCGGTCAGAACGTCCCTCTGGGGAAAGTCTGTGAAATTATCAGAATAGAACGAAAGGTGAACTATGACTGTCAAAGCAAATATGAAAAGTTAATATGCTGGGTTTATAACATTTTAGTTTGTATAATGGAGTGAGGCACACAGTTAAAACATCTTAGTACATATAGCAACAATATTGCTGGAGCTTTTTTTAGAACTAAAAATAACAATGAAGTAAGGGGTCAATTCTAGACGCGGTTGGAAGCAATTATCCACCATTGGTATCTTAAAATGGGTGATTCAGAAATGTAGAATTTACGAGACAAATGAGCAGAAATAAAGAAATATTTCAAGTTGGTAAAAAGTTTAAAAGCGTAAAATAATTTTTAGAAGTACTCTCTTTTCCTCGGATGGTCAGAAATGGAGAAGAGGATAATTCATTCTCTTAAATCCCATCCATGAGAAGCACATGTTAGACATTTACCCTTTGTTTAATCCTTCTTGTTACAACAGAGATCAACTTGAAACGCCAGAAAGTGAAACTAAATTCGTAAAATAGGTTTGTCGCAATTAACTGAAACAAGGTGGTGTATTCTTGAAAGCACTTTTTTCTCGCATTATTCGCTTGTGACTTAAATACTTTATGGAGTGATTCATACCAGACTGAGAGCAAGCAAAAATGTTATCGTGAAATAAATCGAAAAGGCAAATACAAATGTCCGGATATGAGACGAACGTTCTGACTCATAAATATATGTTTAGTACTTTTGAACACTTTTGCGGAAAGTATTTCCATTCGAAGATTGTTTTCCCTTTACAGACGAATGAATAGTTTGGAACTGATGCGCATTAAATACAAAAACCTTTCTTTCTTTCCTTTCCTTTCCTTTCCTTTCCTTTCCTTTCCTTTCCTTTCCTTTCCTTTCCTTTCCTTTCCTTTCCTTTCCTTTCCTTTCCTTTCCTTTCCTTTCCTTTCCTTTCCTTTCCTTTCCTTTCCTTTCCTTTCCTTTCCTTTCCTTTCCTTTCCTTTCCTTTCCTTTCCTTTCCTTTCCTTTCCTTTCCTTTCCTTTCCTTTCCTTTCCTTTCCTTTCCTTTCCTTTCCTTTCCTTTCCTTTCCTTTCCTTTCCTTTCCTTTCCTTTCCTTTCCTTTCCTTTCCTTTCCTTTCCTTTCCTTTCCTTTCCTTTCCTTTCCTTTCCTTTCCTTTCCTTTCCTTTCCTTTCCTTTCCTTTCCTTTCCTTTCCTTTCCTTTCCTTTCCTTTCCTTTCCTTTCCTTTCCTTTCCTTTCCTTTCCTTTCCTTTCCTTTCCTTTCCTTTCCTTTCCTTTCCTTTCCTTTCCTTTCCTTTCCTTTCCTTTCCTTTCCTTTCCTTTCCTTTCCTTTCCTTTCCTTTCCTTTCCTTTCCTTTCCTTTCCTTTCCTTTCCTTTCCTTTCCTTTCCTTTCCTTTCCTTTCCTTTCCTTTCCTTTCCTTTCCTTTCCTTTCCTTTCCTTTCCTTTCCTTTCCTTTCCTTTCCTTTCCTTTCCTTTCCTTTCCTTTCCTTTCCTTTCCTTTCCTTTCCTTTCCTTTCCTTTCCTTTCCTTTCCTTTCCTTTCCTTTCCTTTCCTTTCCTTTCCTTTCCTTTCCTTTCCTTTCCTTTCCTTTCCTTTCCTTTCCTTTCCTTTCCTTTCCTTTCCTTTCCTTTCCTTTCCTTTCCTTTCCTTTCCTTTCCTTTCCTTTCCTTTCCTTTCCTTTCCTTTCCTTTCCTTTCCTTTCCTTTCCTTTCCTTTCCTTTCCTTTCCTTTTCTTTTCTTTTCTTTTCTTTTCTTTTCTTTTCTTTTCTTTTCTTTTCTTTTCTTTCTTTCTCCAGGCAGAAAAATTCTCCTGTGATTTATAAAGGAAACCTCACAAATCGACAGAATAAAATTCTGCTAAACGATAACACCTTGATTATTAAAACAGCGCATTGTTGAGGCAGACAACAAGTTTATACTCATGTAACAGCATGTAACTTTACCGAAAATAATGCAATACGGCTGCGTAACACAAATTGCCAACTTCTTTGAAAGAAATCCTCAGAACTCACTCACTGCAGGAGTATGTCATTCTCATCAGCAGATGATGTGATGTTATAGCGTCCTGTCACCTCTTGACGTACGAAGTACGAAGCAAACCGCTTTTAATTAGGGAAAGCAATATTCAATAAAAATGGACAATATTGGAGAAGAAATAAGAAACCTTACAAATCGATATCACGAACAATAATGAAAAGCTAGTGAATTCACTCTCCCATTGTACTGATAACTTGCAAAAAATTCAATTTGAACAAATAAGGCGGAACATCACAAAGAAATACAGGTGAATTTATTGCTAAAAGAAATGTCTTGGAAACCATGTGGGAGAATTTAATTTTGATGGATTGATTGAAAAAGGTAAAATAAAATCACAAATGTTTAAGTAATATCCGAATAATTATTAAAAGTAGTCAGAAAAATAACTATTTACTGCAAAAAACTTACAAGTTAATTACACAACAAAGTACTACACACTGTAATACTCGTTCTACACGCTCGATGCAGAAAGAATAGCGTCACAAAAGCAAATGAATTGAATTGATGCTGGCCATAGATTTAAGTCTAAAGTGATGCGGAAGTACTATCAACATACGATACTTGTCATTACTCTTCTGAACGATGGTGAAGTGAAAGCGTGGCCACACTGTTTACAAGCCCTTTATCAACTTGAAGACAGTTAGAGTGGTGATAAATAAATAAACAAATAATAAATAAAGCATTTACAAACTGCCAATGACCACGTTGAGCACAATAAACTGGTTTACTACAACTACTTTATTATAAACCACTGTTTACCACAGTGCGTTTCCGTTCATGTTTTTTTCTAAAGTTAAATTTTTGCCTGAGTAAAGTTACATGACTTAGAGTATAGGAGTAGGTGGTTAACGACGAAAATATCGGATAGCAATCCGAATGTAGTTCTGCAATTTAGGTTATACTCTGACGCACCAGAGTAGTCATTTGTTTAGACTTATGAGTTAAGTATAACTCCTAACCTATCATATTATCCGGAGACCTTCTGCCCATCATGGTGGATGAGATGGGTGTTGAAAACTCGTATGGTTTTCAAATGTTATTTCGACCAGGAAACGGTAAGTGATGAAACAATATGAATTCGTCAACACACTTTTTGATGCTCTACAGTTCGATAAATAATTCGTGTGATTTGCCCCATCCGGTTTTGCAGAAAAGGAACGTAAATTTTCAGGGACATTCGCATATTAAAGTACACAGTTCTTCTTTAATAGGGTAATTGCTCTAGTACTAGTTGCTCTAAGTAATTGCTTGACGGTTTCAACTCAAAATCTTAGTACTGTACTTTTATTTCTGTTGTTTTTTGAAATCTGAACCTGAAATTTCGTCTTTCTTCTCGCCAGCTTTTTCTGTATCCAGGGCCGTATATCGGATCTGTAGGTCCCTAGACGCAACCTTATGGAATTCGGCCCAAGTCAACGGGGGTCGGGGCGGACTGACCCCCGAAATGTTTTTAAAATAAATCCTGAAAATCGCGTTTCAAAGCACTTATTTGGGTAAGATCCTTAAGACAAACATATAATACTTTCCGGAGTTTTACAACAACACAAAATTGTATTGCACAGTATCAGAAGAATTGAGGAACAAATATTATTGAAAATAATTTTCAAAATTTATTGACATCGCTTTTAAAACTAAAAGCCCACCAAATTAGGTAGCAGTACATGTTTTTCTTCGATGCGGGATCGTCTGCACTGCCAAAGTCGTGTCTCATAAATTTGAAATAGTTTTATTAATTTGCTAATTGTTAGAAATTTTTGTGGTGCGGACTCTTCGGCGCGCGTCTATGTATCCTGTGCTCAAATCCTCTTGTCTGTATCCCTGGCAATTTTAATCATACAAAGACTGGGAGCTGCTACTAGAAGAAATACATTATCTCAAAATCATCTTGGTATAAGAGCTCGACTATGTCGAAAAAGGTGTGAGGCAGTAGGCGACATTGATTTTTGGGAGTGAAAATATCGAGACAAGAGATTATTTACTCGTCTTAATTGTTTAATGTAACATAAATACGTTTTTCACAATATTGAAGGGACTTTTTTTTACATATTATTACGAATTGAAACACATCATTATAGAAACATCTGAAATATTATTACAAATTATTTATTGATACATCTTTATTATTTAATTATAATATGTCTAACACATTGAAAATCCACTAAATATTTCACCGCCATAAAATGTGAAACAAATTAGGATCTATTGAAATTGAAAAAGGATACTCAAATGTAAAAATGCATGACCAATGATTAGACTAATTTTAATAAGTTATAGATATTAGCATAAACAAATATGCCGTTTGTTAAAGAGCAACATAAGAGATCGTGAATATGGGACAATCATTACCCATCTACGTTGGTCAAATTTGAAACATGGAGCATGTAATCACGATGTGTTTGTCCACATTAAACATGCATCGTTAGTCAGAGCTGTGCTGGAGCGCAGGAGAAGCGGGGATGAGAGACAATGCGCTACGCATCGCAGTGGCGGAACCGCATCAGGTGAGAGGTCGTATTGGTTGCACCCCGTCGATATCCCACCGTTTGGGGTCGGGGGCTCGACCCACTCGCTACAGGGCGAAAACATGAAACAGCCTCGTGTTTTGTCATATCGCGCTTTAGGGCACCCACTCCCACTACAACAAGCATGCAACTGCATTCGTAGATGAGAACTATTAGCAAATTACTGCAGTGCTTGGCACGTAAAGGCAAGGAAATACATTGCAACGTCAGCATTCTCGCTGTTTCGTAACGCAATGTGACCGAGGCACGGGAGGAGTTGGAAGTAACTTTCCCGAGGGGCTATTGAGTCCATGCACCTATGCGACCAATACCGCAGCCCTCGATAGTTACGTCATGGAAAACAGAGCCATATCTACGTAACTTCTATATGAATATTCTGACCCGCTCTGTCCCTTGGCGTTGGTCGCGGATTTTTAACTGCTCTCGAGGTACAGATTAACTGAGCACCAAGGTGTTCAATGAAATGCATCACCTCGAGTGCCACAGCGGACCAACGATATATTTGTCGAGTACCACACGCCACGAAGATTTCTTAAGCTGAGCACAAAGAGTTTAAGTAGTGGAGAAAACTCAGAAACGAGTGATACGCATAAATTACGGGAACTCGAATAGCGTGCGAAATCTAAAGATAAATCACTTAAATATTCAATACATTAGAAATATACTGATTTTGTAGTAGATTGATAATTCTTTTTTAATTTCAATCATACAACGTTTCGTTCGCTATTCTAGTCTTCGTCAGTTGCCCTACCTCATTACAGAAGCGCTCAAACTACGACTAACTGACAGAATGTGATTTAAACATTCTTACAGTTCTGTTTTCTTGACATTACGATGCCACTTAACATTTTCGTGTATCTGTTATCCTGATTTGTTGTTTTGGTAATCCCTTTTTTCGCTAGTGGTGAAAAGTTGTTTTTCCTGAGTTTTTCCCCATTAGATAGGACCAAGACCTTCACTCCAAATCTTTGCTCTATTTGATGAGACAAGAGTGCGGAAAAACATGCATGCAAAAATTTGGAAATTCGGAAGGATAAGTAAATAAATTTTCTCTTTTGTATGGTGACAGGGTAATGTACTCTATTAAATCACATTCTAATTTGAGATTTCCAACTATCTTCGAGCCCCATTAGTGTGAAAAGTTGGGAAATGTGTATATTTGCCCAATCCTTTCCTACAGTTAAAAAGTGGAACCTTAATCTCCACTGACTATGAGATCCTTGTGCGTGTGATGAAGAAACTTTTCGTTCACCAATTCATAACATTCTGAAACCTACTAAGCAATTTTTTACAGTGTCCGTTAAGCAATTTGTTTATAGCATCCTTGGAATCTTCAGTACATTAATTGCCTACGTTTTACAATTGTCTGCAATTTCTCAGAAAATTTCAATTTGCGTAAGCTGAAGATTTCTTGAGTCTTCACATTGATAGTATTAATATCTCAACATTCACCCGTGCAATCACCTCTCTCTTATTATTAATTGATTGATTATTTATTGTCTTCTTTGATTAAATGTTCTGGTCCAGGTCATCAGGCCTGCTTTTCCGCACAACCGTATGATCTACGTGAAGGACCTGGAAAGGAGAGAGGTTCCTGGGGAATGTACCAGTACCTAACCTATATTTGTCCGGACTAAGTGAGGGAAACCTTTTAATAAGAATGTGCTGCTATTCATTATTTCCAAAATAAATTGAAGATATTAAATCCAGTAAATTTCGAGATCAAATTTTAATGAATTGAGGACACTCTGGACAATACGAGTATATAAATCCGCCTCTACCAAAAGAAAAAATACGAGAAAAACCTTGCCCTATATGAGGCTACAGAGACAACCGTTGCGTAGGACTACAGTTAGAAAGAAGATATTATGAATAATAGGAACGAAGTAGCATGAATGAAAACAAAATGTAATTTAAAGAATGTAACTATTATGAGTGCTACAACGGCATGATAAAGTATTAGAGGAATTAACATCACTTTACATTATCTGGAATCAAAAAAACAATGTTAGTTGGGAAGTTTAAACTCGTATTATCTTTTTCTATTAAAAGCAGTTAATTCCAGAATGATTCGAGCGTTTTTGACGCAGAGTGGTTGATATAGCTTTGTTACGAGTGTTGTGTTCGTGAACTAGACTGTTTCTTCTAAAGCAGGGGTGGGACTTTTAATAATTCTTCCGTAACAAACACGACCGCTTCATAAATGTAAATGCACGGGAAAAGTAGAATATTTGAAGGTTACAAACCCTAAATAAAGGTTTACATGAATTTTAGGGGTGAGATTTAAGTATATTATCCGAACTATCCTCTTTTGGATAGATTGCATAGAAAAGTTTTGGATAGTTTTGATAGAAAAGATAACAATGCATCTACATTCTTTCCTAACAATGTCCTCGAGATACATATTCTAGTTATTTCTTAGGTTTTTAATTTTCAAAGCTTTACTAGAAAAATATTGAAGGTAAGATAATACAACTGTTATGATAAAATAATATAAACATCATAGAGTATAAAAGACATATAAATGGAACTTCATTCGTTAAATTAAAGCTGTGTGATATTATAATTAATTTTTTGACAGTTAATGATTTATATGTGCAAAAGATATTTATTTCTTAAGAACGACGTGGTCGAACGCTTTTCTTTGAACAAACAATGTTTAGGCTGGAGAGATCAGAGTTTGACATGACACCAGTAATTAATACTTAGTCGAATGGGTTGTTAAAGATATATATTAAGACAACAATCTCTCGAAGAACCTGATTTTGGTTTTCAGTGTCCGTGTCTTCAAAATGAATAAAACTTTGTGTTGCCTTTCAAATTCATGTCAATATCAGAACTATACTCGAGTATGGGTCGACACATATGCAAACCGAATATTATGACCTTTTCCATACTCTCCTTCACAACCTCGTGATATCGTATTATGTAACACGAGTCATTGTGACGGGCACTCTCTGAAACTACCTGTGCTCATTTTTAGACAAGACCTGATCCCGTAGAGTATTTGTAAGTTCAGATTTAGACCTCTCATTTTACGTTTTAACTTTCAAGTGCCCGCGGAAATTCGTAGTCAGTAAGGAACGACGAAGGGTCGAATAATTAACAAAACTAGTAATGCGGACGGTTTGTATCCGGAGCTGGGTGATGGAAAATTCACTTTTCATACTATATCTTCACAATTTACTTCAGTAATGTTAATGAAATATATTCCTAAAAGTGTTTGTAACATCAAGAAAAGGCATTCAAGCTCGATAGCAAGAAATGTTTTATAAAATGTTCATCTTACATCCTTAGTAAAATCTTACGTAACAGTTGGACACGGACTAACTCAATCACATATTGATGAGTAACTCTCTAGTTTGCACAAAATTATTCCTTAGACTTAAGCAGATAAGTAAGTACTTTAAGCAGATTTTGTTGCAATGAATTTGAAGAGGATAGATACGATAGATTATTTATAGCACACATAAATGCAACTTTTTGAATAAATGTTAATTACTGGTGCCTGTAGAACACATCTCTCTCCACTTTAAACCCATGTTTCTATTCTCTGTAGTTGAAACTAACCCTATTTTACTAACCCGAAGTGTAAGTAAAAAAAGACGCAAGTGATAAAATAAGAACAATAATAAGTTCATCTCTTAGTCGTACATCAATTTTAGAGAGTAGTAAAATAACTGAGTAATATTCCGAATAGTTCAGAACATACGAGCACTTTTACTATCAACTGTGTTCGTTTACTGGCTACTTTGTAGTTCCGGCGACCACGACTTCCTTGAAAGAAGAATATTTTAAACTGCCTACAGTCAATGCTGGTCCAATATGTTAGCAGGTTCTTCTAATCTTCTGTTCTTCTTGTAATCTTGTTAATACAACGCATGACGTTTCAATTTTTTTTTCTATCGTTGTTGATAGAATTGCTCCCTCTGTGTGTAGAAATCATCTTTGGTTTATAAATGTAACGTCTTCCCGTTACATCTCATTCTTGCGTGAATTGAAGACATAAAAGGAGGGAAAGACATAACTCTGAAAAAGTGCCCGGCGACTCTGTAAACGTGCAACACATGTAAGCAGGAAGCCAGAGTTTCTTATGAATTGCAAAGAAAGTACTAATTTCTATTGATGAATAACCTTTCATATCTATAAAATATGATGAGTTTATTCCAAGTTGTTCATTTGTTAACAGATTCCGACCCATTCAAAAAATCTGTCTGGTTCTGACCCTGCGTGCAACAAAACTTAGGCCGACGTTAAACGACGTATGAGCGCGAAAGACATTTTTACGATTCTTTGATATTAGAAAATACAGTTAGTTTAATACCACCAAGATTGTACAAGAGATCCTGACGTCTCTCTTAAATATGTGCTTTGCCAACCTGTAAGGTAACATCGACTTGCTGTAGGTAGGGTTTGTCAAATAGCATTCCCTTCAATGTTATTCTTTTTCTTTTAGGAACTCTATGCCTGGAGTGAGTACTTAACACATCAATTAACATTAGAATTCACGTGTACAATTTACATATTCTTATAATTCAAAGAAGGTATTGGGGTTAGAAACAATCTATTTCGATTTGTATTGTACACACCTTATTTCGGATGTCAATACATCACTTAGGTAGGAATTATCAAAGGTCAGATGTATGATTAAGATCTCAGAGAACATTTAGTTGTGTAGGCCTATTGTTGAATATTTTAAAATCTCTCTGGTAATCATAAAAAGGAACAACATTATTTAATATGAGAAACGAAGAAAGTCAAATGAGAAATTTGTGTGGTAATGAAACCTTGTTAATAAATGTTACTGGTATAACCCCTAAAATGCATTGTAGTGACAAGGAGGTAAGAAATAAAGAGGGTAAAAACACAGTTTATCCAGAAAAATAGAGTTTTCTCATAATACTCACATTGTACACCGAGCGACAATAACAGAAATTAGTTCTTGTATAATTTAAGATACGCTGAAAATTAAATGGAAGAGTAATATTTTCAACATATTTCAGAAAAAATTCTTTTATTTCTATGAGTTACACTTCTTTTAATGTGTTGTTAGTGCCCTCAATATATTTAAACGCCTTAATATATGTATTAATAAGAATAAAGAATTCGAGTTAGTTAATTTATATTGGTAAATGATGTTTTACAAAAAGATTTTAAAAGTAGCGCTAGCTATTTGCACAGACTTCTCAAGCAGCTAATGAGCGTTGCATGCTTCAAATAAATTCTGTTCCCTTCTTACGTTGCTTCTCACTCTCCCGAGCTATCATCCCAGCTCCAAGAGCTTTACTTCAGCTGAGCTTCTGACCTCTCCCGGGTATCCTCCTTCCTTGTTCTAACCTCAGGTCCTTTGTGTCCCTTTTTATTACGTCCTTCTAAGTGCTAAACTTACATGGTTCAGCTAATAAACTTTTAAGCATAGCAGAACGCAAAACATTGTTAATAAAACAACTCGAATAGTTATCATCTCCTTAACCTCTAATAACACAAAAAATCTTCTACCATAATGAAATCATGTTCTTTAGACTATATATTCAATACCACCTCACGATGAAAAATGTTTTGTTGCAATTGTATCGTAGAAAGTTGAGAAACTAATAAGGTTTATCTTTTCATTCTGAGGAACAATTTATTTTCAATTCTTACTTCTTTTAAAATTATGTTATATTAACAGTAAAATTATATTCGTTTCAATATTAATGACACAAAAGGAAAAATTAACATTTAGCGATTCCCAACCATTTTAGCATGCGCTCCCTGCGAGATAATTGAAGCATATTATGCCCCCTACCATTTTGTTCAATGTAAAATATGCCTAATAATAATTTCAAAATGTATAGTAATGTTGTTTCGCTAACATTGAATTACGCACGTTCTTAACACCTGAATATTTCTTTTCATAAATTCAGAACCTTATATTGTTAAAAGAGAAGACATATTTCTTAATTAAAGGAAGTTTTGATACAAGATGTCGTGGTCTTGCTCGCAACTCCGTGTTTGGCCGAGCTGAGCTGCGAGGTTGGACATGGCAAAGGGGTGGGGGAAGGGGGAGAGGGGGTGGAGGTCGGGTGGTTAGCTCCAGAGAAATTCATAGTGCGTAAGAGGGTTTTAATATTCACAACGACGGTTGATGGGGTGCAGGCCCAGAGAGAAGTGTTGGCGAGGTCATGTTTGTCAGGCTATCGTGGTTCGCCGGATATCAGTAGGCAGCTCGATCAGAGCGGAGGCTGGCAGTCCCGGGTTCGGTCCGGATGGCAGGCCAGGTGGCGAGAGAGTGGGCGAGATCATCTGATCTTACCTTATTTATATGGTTTATAGCCTGACGTCATAACCTCGTAACCTAGTCTCGTCTGCTAGTGCGCCTGTCCCCATTCTAACATGCTTAGTTGGGCATACTTGAGGTGGCGACACGACAAAAACTATTCGCCCCATTTGGCAGCATCCCGGCTGCAAAACGCTGCATTAAAGCATATCGATGCTAACAGATAAATAGTATTGTAATTCTTCATTTTCTACTGGCATGGGTGTTAGGATTCGTGTCATTTCGACTTCGAGTATAATTTTTATCGTGTGCGCGCGAGTTGAAAAAATTGCCAATCCATATGAAATCATCCAATAATGTTTGTTTTATTTATCAAGATATATGCTTGAAATACTACACATTTCAATCTACGTAAAACTATTCATTATTCATGTAATGACCAAATATTTTTAGGGTGTAAATAACTTCAAAATGGGTTAGGAAATCGGGTTTCGATAATTAGAAATCACTGGTTTTAGGTATTATTTCTTCATAAATGGGATTAAAACAATAATAATAATAAATTTTCTCCACAAGGATACTTCTAGATGGTATTAAGACTTGAGATCATTAACACCTATCCTTTTCAGTTTCACGAGCTTTAAATATGTCACGTTGGCTAAAATTGCTTGTCTTTTGATCAATATGTCAGAAAAAGGACTGAACGAAAAAATATGATATTTTAACGAATTTTTTTGTATTCAATAATTAAATGAGTAATCAATTAATAGTAATTGTATGAATTATATTTTATTATAATTCCTTAATGTCAGTTTTTGAATTAGAAGCATAAATAGACCATTACCATGTACGATTTACAGATGATATACATTATTCATTGTTCAAAATGTTATTTGTATTAAATCTATTGCGTCACACTGACATTCGTTAATAAAACTACACTTACTTACATTTTTTGCATTATTATTATTATTATTGTCTCGAATGTGACTTTTTCTTTATTAACTACTTTATTGAAATACCTTTTCTCTTCATATATTGTTCCGCGGCGACGTGGTTGAATTGAATATACAGTGGAAAACCCTCTGGCAGATGCCACGGAACACAACAGATATGTGACGACGGAGGACCAGCTTCCGAGGAAGCAATGTGAGGAAAGTAAATTAAAGAAAAAGACCAAAAATTAAGTCTCATAAATTTACTGACCTGAATCTCGTCACAACATGATATGTAATGAATAAAATAAACATTGAATTATTAAACTAAACATACATAAACTAGAAACAATTGAGCAATCAAAGTAGATGAAATAGAAGGGTGAAATATGAATCTAAATATCACTAACCCTTCTAGATGATTACACAATTGGCACACCGATCAATCTATTTACAGACTACTTGGGTATTTTGGTGTTATATAAAACTGCTGCTTACTCAAGTGAACAGACATCTAAGAGTCAACAAGACTTATGATTAGAGTGAAAGCGAATCCTTATACTAATAGTGCCGATTGATCTGTACAACATTACGTATTTCATGAATACATACAAGTTCTATAGGAGCAGTTCTTAGTTCAATCATGACCACCCACACATGTTCAATACTTGGACTATCACCAACCACAGTACGTTAATAACTGAAAGGGTAATACTCAGTTTGAGAGTCCAGCTGGTGTTGTCTTCAGCCTGCAGCTCGAGGTCTTGAAGTGCCTGGATACGCACTCGCAAGGGAATGTACTGACGCACACGCTAAATTGGCGGGCGCGAATTGAAGCACAATGGTGTGCGGCCTATGCGCACACGAATAGAAGTGTACAATGTGAACAAATCTCGGTCGCGTGCGGCAAATTGTGAACGTGCTTCTAGAGATAGTTTCACAATATGATGATGTTCTTCGCTATATAGTAACACGAATAGCAAATTAAATGCACATAGCCAAATGATCAAACTTATGGATTGAAAGAACCGATTTGAAATCGGGTGGCTGTATGAATGGACTCGTGGGAGCCAACTGAGACCGCGTCCGACTTTTTGGAGCGAGCGCGGGTGAGAATTGAGAGCGCGTCTGTTTCGGATGGGCGCTTGGTGAAGAAAACGAGAGGGCTGTAAGGCTGAGAACAGCTCAGGAAGGGTGCCGTGGTGGAAGGGCGGCCGTTTGGTGGCGCTATCTTATGGCCATCTGATGGGGCTCCATGCTAATACTTGCAGATTTTAAGAAATGAATGATGCAGGAAATGTGCACATTTGGGTGAAAGGTGTTTCGCAGAACAAAAGCCAGCCAGCGCAGCCTGCATTTCGGGGGTGAGAGGAATGCCAGGCGTAGCCTCGCGGCAAGTGCTAAGAAAACATCTAGCCTCACTTAGGGAAAACTTTATTCCTAGCTGGATGGAATTATGTGTGCCGAAACATATATTATATTCTTTGTTCGATCTTGTGCCATTCATATTCCGACAGACGCCTATTCATCCGTGACTCAGTCGTCTGAGTCAACAATCTGGTTCAGCCATGGCGAGCGCGTGTATTGGCCTTTCATGTCAAAAGTAACGTTCTTTATGTTTCCTGTGAGACACTCGTACAAGTTTAATTGCGGTAGCTACGTATTGATCATATGTATATCGAATCATATGTACGTCTTGCCAATCGGCCTTTTTCCAACATTTCTTGTCGGTTCTCGCGCACGTGCAGGTTGGGATTTTCATCTTGCGCCCTTCTGCGCCTTCCCCTACGCTCTTCCGCATCTTCCTTCTACGCACATCATCTGTGACGTAGACGGATTACTCTCTATAAATACGGCCTCTGAGGTCACTGAAAACGAGTTCCATCCGTGGGTCCGTCGAGGAGAGAGCGCCTTCGGAACTTGGCGGAGCGACACCCCCGACAATGGACGCCCTGGACGTCCCGTTTTCGAGCACTGGCTCTGTCCTGCGGCCTCCGCCTTGTGGACTACGTCCCATGGAATCCATCGAATGCTGACTGGTACTAGAAGATGCCATTCCGGCTTCGTGCTTCGAGCCCCGGCTGCGACAGCCACCCCTATGTGCATTCAGCGATACGGACATCACCCCCGCAAGTGTTAATAACTTCTTCCGTGGAGAGTTTCCATTGGAATACTTCATAATCATGTTTGGGGGTTAAAACCCAGATTTTGTCATAATATATTATTTTTCTTATTTATTCTATAGTTTCAATGTCTTTACTCCACTCCTTCTGTTCACGCCCAGCCGTTATTCTGAGGTCTATCCCCCCAAAGTGGACGGGGATTTATTTAGTAAATAAACTCGCCCCCCAAGTGACATTAATATTTGGATTTTAAACTCTTTTCTATCATTCTAAACACATTATTGTACTGTACTAGGTGACAAAAATCAACACTATACAAATTCGTCATTTCTCAAGATACGTTTTCTTGTATTTTCAAGTGACGACCATTCGTTCATCGGTTGTCGTGGTGTGGACATCACTCTCTTCGCGCTCTCCGTGATGTGCATGTAGTAGTATGAGTTTGGGCATCATATCTTTCACTTCAGTTTACCAAAAGTGTATTCTACGTCTGCTTAGTAAGGATGACCACTTTTTGTAAAGTTATATAAATGTTTTTTTGAGAGTTGAAGTCGATTGATGTTCAGAATCAGACTGAGTAGATTGTTGGACGACCCGCGACGTTGTGCATGACGTACTCGAATTCTATCTATGGTGACGCTGGATCAAATTCCGGTTACTACATGTAGAATATGTGAAATCGAGACAGGTTAACTTGAGGCACTCTCCTTGCTTTCTTTCTATCACATCAAGAACATTCTCATCATTCACACTTCACCTTGTAATCTCCGTCATTAGGAGACAATCCAAGAACAAGTAGTGGTCGCGTACAACGACTAGCGCACAGAGCAGCGATGCCAAGATGCGAATCGACTTGCGCTCACCCGCTTTGCTCAGAAATCTGAATCGCGATAACTGCTTCTGTTATCGGACAACAGGAAATATTTTGCTGGTCTCTACGACCACGCGTTTCACACGCTTCTGTGCATTGAAACTACAGTGTAAAATTTAAAAAGTGATGGAACACTAGGCAATACATTTTACTTTTGATTATAAATAAAATTATTATGTAGTAATGTAAAATAGAAAATCGGAAAAAATCACTATGGGAAAATAAGAAATCATAATAGGTAAAATCATAATAGACTAATTGTCGTAATACAGAAGAACAAAATTTTAATAAAGAAATATCAAATCTTAATTCATTCAAATACCTCCCATCTCAATCCTCTAATACACTGCTTGGTTGACGTTGTGCTACCAAACACGTCATGTTTGGCCTTATGTTATTAATAGCAGCGAGTCAAATCTCTGCCTGCATGTTGCTACTTGATAACCTGGATCCTAATCTCGTCTTTGTGAACTTGATTAAGGAAAAAATCTTTATACGTATTGCCGAATACAGAAAACGTCAGGGCTGTCATCTTACGATATCGAGTATATTTTACAGGAGCCATGTCTTTATAAAACATCAAAATCTTCTTTTGAATACTTGTTTTTTGAGTGTGTATCATTTAACAAATCCATTAAGTATTATGCAAGTATACAAGTTGAATGTGTCAGTGAATATGAAAACATGGGAACTGAATGTGTGAGAACCATGATTAAACGATTCAAAAGATGCCGATATAGTATTCTTTTTCACGACGCCTGTCCGACTGGCGAATCGTACCGCTCCGGTGTTGCCTTTGCCAACCCACTACCGCTCCCACACCCGCAACTCGCTCTGGTTTGGACCAGCGTTTAAATGGGACCGTCGCCACATCGTATTTCTCCGTTGCGTATTTTCCCTGCCCGTCGGTCATTTCCACTGCCGACCTATCACGTTGCCTCCGCGCGGCAGTACGTTAGAAATGAGGTGTTCAACACAAAGAATGTTATGGAACCGTCCCCACATTGCGTTGGATGCAATGCGGGCCGTGCGACATGACTCGCTACCTAGTCTTTTAAGCCAATTAGAAGAACAAAAGCATCAGAGTGGAGTGAGAAGCCCACCCTTTCGAATTCATTTTGATTAAACGGGGACGGAATTGTTTGATTAATTTTATTTTCATGAAGCATGCAACTTTGTAATTCTGTAAAGAAATTGATGGAGACAAAATACTGGGTTTTAAAATTTTACCTTTTCATGCAACCGGAATGCATTTTAACTGTGAGATAGAAACACTGTCACTCTTTGAAAGTTTGAATGTTTGAGGCACATGTGTATGATAAACATAAATCAAGCAACTGTTATTCATATAAACATTTTCAGCTTCACCAATCCACCAGTTCTAATACCAAATATAGACAACAATGTAATGTACTTTGATGGCACTAATTTCGAAATGCAAAACAGACATGTTGACCGTTAAGGGCATATCTTTTTTAATTTATCCATTTTATTAGTGTCATCGTTGACAGTCTTTAGATACACCAAGAAGTTTTTCCACAGCACAAAAGGAGGGTCAAATTTTCTGTTAGCATAAATGTTGAATTTAATAATCTTTGATGGTTAAGATACAATTTATCTATACTTTTGTAACAGTCGAAAAGGGATAAAAAGATAGAAAAAATTCATTAGTTAAAACTCTTCCTGACATAGTGTAGTTACGGGGGATGAAGTAGACTTGCAGTTGAAGAAAACATTATCTTCGAGAAAGACGTGCATGCTGCGTTCGAATCGTCCAAATGTGGAAATCAAGCAAAGCTGGATTCAATGTGAATGTGCCGACACTGACCGCATAGGATGCATTTGTAAATTTTGCCCTGAGATTTGAACACTTGAATCTCTTTTCTAATATTCGAACACTATACACATCTACAAGAGTGACGGTATAATCTTAAGATGTTTGATGGAATAGAAACTGCAACACTATCAAAATAATAATTTGCTGCTCATTTACTAATTTTAGAATTATTATAATGTTACTAATTTACCATTTTATAATGTTTCTAATTTTAGAATTTATTGTAGTAATCCAAATGGATCTACCGAAATGAGCAACGGTGACAGTAATGAATCGAATAAATATTACTTTTGCTCAGAGAAGAATGTCCGAGAAGAAAATATTTTTTTTTAATGAAATTTAATTTTGTACACTTAATACTATGAGAATGTACAATTTTCCTTTAATTTTTAAATGACAACATAAAACAATAAATACGTGTACTGTACTAATCTTTGATTTATCATGGATCTTTATTCACAGGTTTCTTGGTTACGCATTGGCTGCAATCCGTGTGGGTATTGATCTCTGCTAATAAAATTTACAAACGAAAGCGGCGATGCAGAGTGGATTACAGTACCGATACATTTAACACTCATCAATCACAAGGTGGAATGATGAGGGAAGGAGGGGATTCCACCGCAGTCGAGAGAGAGAGAGGGCGCCGTGTATGACAAATTCAGCACGCTATTTATCACTTTTGAGATGAGACTCACCCGGGCGTGAGAATGCGTACTGTTGAGCGCAATATGATGAGTAACGTTCGCCCGGTGTTATGGTTCTTGTGGAAAGTCAGAATTGTTGATGAAGTGAAGATGATGAAGATGAACTATTGTTTCTCGTGAAGTGAAATCTCAATCTTCCATATGAACAAGTTGTGTACCTGCACTTTTTCCTTTATGCGCTTTTATAAGGTCCATTATTACTCTCTAAAGAAAACACATTGTTCTGATTCTCTCCATTTTTAGAATAATATATTTTGCGGTGTCGCAATCATAACAGCTTTGACAATCATTTCAGAAAATCACTTCAGAAAGTCATTAATTTTACTTTTAGTTGAATGATATAAAAATCCTATGTTGTAGTAGAAAGAAAACAAAGAAGTTCGCAACATACTGAGATATTTTTTTACGATCCTCCTCTACAGCTAATTCATATCAGAACATATGGTGTGTCATTTTTTACGTCAGGAAATACGTCAGCGGGGAAACGAAAATGAAAAGAGTAATATGAGATTCCATCTGTCCTGGTATTGAAAAATGAAGGCAATTATTTTTCCCCAGAAGCTTGTTTCATTTTTTGTTGGGTTAAGAAAAAAAAGTGCCTTCTGCGTGGAAAAAGTCTTATCTTTTCTTCAGTATACGAGATCTTACGAACACGTCGGACCAATTAAAGACGATTTATATCACTTTTCAATAATAGTAAACACTAACACAAATTATCATTTTTACCCCATTTTTGATTTTCACACATTAAACTGAATGATAATTGGCGTGAAACATTTTGTGACAATTTCAATCATTTGATATTTTGTGAAACGCGTTTGAATCTCTAAACAGATTTTGTCAAAAAAGATTGTGTTCACTACAATAAATTCCGTGTAAATATCCTATAGTATTTCTTCTTTCCGATTCCTCACTTAGAATAGATCATCAGTATTTTTATTTCGTCGTCACCATTTTATAATAATGTTTACAAGATATATTTAAGAAAAATATCATAAAACCGTATGTTCAACCTTAACAAGCAAAATTTAAGAAATCCTAGTTGTTTTGTTTTTGTTTTTGTTTTTCAAATTCACAGTTGAAAGCTTCTTACTGCAACACTTCTTGTATATTGGTTTGGAATACACTCCCTTTTATATTGAAGGATTTAGAGCGCATAATACTAGATAAGTTTATCATTTTAATTCAATTTATACTTGATCACACTTTTAAGTCCATATGCCACATATGGTTAAATTACGGTACGGTACAGTATATTAAAATGATAATAATAAATGGATCTTATTCACAGGTGAGAATAACATGTACTTACTTTAGTGGTCCCTGCTGAAGCTGACTTCCAAGAATATTGGAGAGGTCAACCAACGGCCTTTGGGTCACACTTTCATGCTTTCCTTCTCTTCTCTCTAACTGACCACTCAAATCCTCTCCAGTTTCTTAATAAGTGAAATATTGTTAAATACTTTATATTAGAAAAATCCCTTATACTTCATACACATGAAAAATATAGAATTTAAATCAAGTTTTTGATAATGTACTCTCTGACTTCAGCATAGGATCGAATAAAAACCAAACTGAACAAAGTGGATGTTGGATGGGAGAGGTATTCTCCGCCGATATCACTAACATTCACTTCAGCAAGTGTTCATGAGTGATAACATATGAGATATCTCACAGTCAGAGCACCCCCATGGATGTAGTTACCCATTAGACAGAAGTGTGTGTGTTGCTGAAGTCACCGTATTGTGATAGAGCGGTGAGTCAGAATTTTTCTCTCAAGTAAATTTAAATAATTTCTCATTTACCGAGCCGTTTCTTTACTAGTTTTATTATGGAATCGGTTCTTGATGTTGATTTTTGCGTATATTTGACCAAAAACTTGTTACGTCTTCTTTCATAATGTTGACATGTGGCTTTTATGGCCCATGTGAGCAATGTTAACAAGACGAAAACGTTACTTTCTCATTGAGTTAATATTAAAAAAACATTCAGTTTGAAGTCGAAAACTTTCAATTTATGTTCCTTATTTTTATTTCTATATAACCGACACCGATATTAGAAAGAAAGCTGGCAGTCAACCGTTTACTTCCGCTCACCTTATTTCTGAATTATTAAATCTGAAAAGAAATTACTCTATACTCACTGTTATCGTGTATCTAATTGTTGAATAAAATTTCAGCTTTGTCGTGAAAAAAAGAAGGTGGGTCATTTAATCATCATATAGTGGTAATATAGTCCAGAGGTAATGGTTTGGAAAATCAATATTCTCGCACAGAACGATGACTGGAAAGGGAATGGCACTTTTTTTCTACTAATTACATAGGTAATCTAGCACGCCACGAGATTTTCTTCTCAAAAGTTCCCAAAATGTGGGCAGGAATAATTCCCAAAGATGAGGTGGATCATAATACCCCCGATAAAATTATGGTTTCACATGCAGGCTGGAGTTACTTTCACTCATTTTTTTAAAATGTCTCCACACGTTGCATGAGAATAGATGATAAAAAGACGGTATGTGGTGATTGGCCTAATGAGATGAACATAACGTTGCAAATTTTTTCTACTGAAGATAAAGAGAGTATGACCATAACAGAAATGTAATTTTGGCTTCCGCACTTCTGTTGAATCTGTAGAAACCACACTGCAGCATCTAGTAGATTACAGAGCAAATAGGCAAGCCAGATCTTGAAACATAACGTAAAGTGGAAAATTATAGTTAAATGTGCAGATTTAGTTGCATTTAAGGAATACTGAAGTATATTTTCCTTATTGATTAGAACGCAGTATTTGAATATTTTTGCTCTACATATTTTTATTAGCGTATAGACATATGTATAACGATATTTGTGGTAAAACTGTAACGGTGCTGAAATTCTTCTAATACTTACGGTTCGGGATACGTAGTAGACAAAAATCCCATTCAGTTTGTGCGAAATGATTTGGAAGAACTTTATTGTATACTACAACTAAAAGAAAAGTGATTGGGAGTTAAACAGAGCAATTCTTTTTGTAACTCCGGTTTCTACGTATGCACATCCATAAATACAATCCTAATTAGTGAATTGACTCCACATTATTTCAAAAATTTTAGATAAACCCATTAAGTCCTACCGGTACATTAATGTACACTACTGATAAAAAAAAGGACCCATTTATTTTTCTAAGTCCCATGCTCTGACCATCTGTTTTGGATCTGTTAGTTTTATTAAATTTATTTTTTCTATAAACATTAAAAAGAAAAAAAGAAAACCCTAGATGTTGTGAAGGTTTAGCCTTTCAGAGTCATAATGCATATTACACTAACATAAAACTAAAATGTATTCCTCTCCGCGAGTTTCATTAGAAATCTCTTCGTTGTTCCTGCTCTATCATTTGACAATCAAATATAAAAGTTTCTTCAATTTTACATTCTATTTGTCAAACGAAATTACGTGTCATTCGCGCCTTCGTCGTTTGTCTGAGAGGAAAATTTCAGCGATCTAAATTTCTAATTTTACAGCCAGTAAAAAGTAGAACGCCATTAAAATATTATGCATAAGTAACATAAACATTACAATGAGAAAACATATTTTGTATAATATCCCATATTTGTTGAACTCTTTCTGAAAATATGAAATTCTCTGTTGAATTGACGGCAAAATGTTACGTTAATTGGAGAAGATTTCTAGATTTAAAATAACAAGTCCTTAGAATATGACACTGAATCAGGAATACGGGGAACTACAAGTTACAATAATTTAACATATAGAACTAAATATGACCTTGTTAACTACCTCGCTCGATTTAAATTTACTGTAAATATTATACTGAATGTCTGACTAATACGTTTATCTTCACAAATGTAACATCCATGTTGCTTCGTAAAAAGTTATATACCCGCAAAGAATGTTTCTAAATGACAATGTTCGTTCCCTGCTCTGGAAATCAATAAATCATACTAAATATCGATACTAACATTATAAATGAGGAGTGAGTTAAGTATGTAGAATATATAAAGTATTTCAATTGTAAAAAAATTCGTCAACGAGGTTTTCATATTATTGATCTCTGATTATTGTTTTAGGTTGCACGATTACCACCAAATTGTTATATCTTGGATAAATATGTCACTAGAAGATGTAATTTATTTGTTCCGTAAGTAGTTTTATATTATTTATAACTAGAGAATTAAACTTTAGTGTTATTAGTTCACATTTGAGACAAACGTTTTTTATATTTATTTAATTCCTTTTCACATATATTAAAAACTTAAGAGAAACGCAAATTATGTGAAATTACTTTCGACAATACTCGTGAAATCACTTGTAGGCAATGAGATTTGATTTCTTTACTTCACTGTATAAATATAAGAAATTATAGGAATATTTATAAGTAATTTGTGATTCGAATTATACCAATTCCATACGATATCTTGCAATTATATTCAAA
>NNCF01128393.1:88439-150845 GCA_002313205.1 Laupala kohalensis
AGACAACGAATCTCGAGATGTCGTTTAAATATAGAGAATGGTATAGTTTATTGAAGTCAAGAATATACAGAACATTTTTGTTACAGAAGTCCAAAATGTGTATAATAAAAAAAATACAAAATATTTCTTTAATAGCGGTGTAATGAAACATTTTATCTCGTTACGATTTACCAGCGGTACTATTAGTCTTCCAAATATAGGCGCCGTTTCAAATAGACCTACGATTGGTCGAACAAAACTTCCCCTGTCGAAGGGGAAGCAAGAGGAGAGAGGCGTTGCAAACTTAACAGATCCAAAACTGGTCAGAGCGTGGGACTTNAACTGGTCAGAGCGTGAGACTTAGAAAAATAAATGGACACTCTTTTGTTATCAGTAGTGTACCACAGCGTATTAACAAAAATTCCTATCATTATTAGATCTTGCGATTATTTCGTTATAATCGGTAGCAATTTTGTACAGTGTTGAAGATACTTCTAAGTAGTCTACGTCGAAAATACTACATTTCATCGCCCAAACATAAAAATATTTGTGTATAAAAATCAGTCTTCTAGAAAATGGCGAAATATCAGAGAGAAGGAATACGATACATCAGGAAATATATTTCTTTTCGTATTGTTGTGATGTAAGTTATCTTTTTTTAAATTGTGACTTATTATTTGTGTTCTATAGGCTTTGAAGAAATGACCATATTATGTGTAATAAAAAATCTTTAATTTTGAATCGTTAAGCGTGCTGTAAATTTTGCTGGTACAATATTGTACCTGAAGGTTTTTGTATTGTCGAAATATTGAATATTTCTCTCTCATCCCTTCCCTAATCACCTTATTTAAGCAAGGGTACCCAGATGTCCCTTTCATTCAGGATTATTCTGTATTTGATAATTTTGTCACGAATAAGCAAAAACATATCCATGAAACTGTTATTTTGGGGATGCTTTAATTTTTGCAAGGTATTTGACCGTCGCTTCATTTTTTAAATTTGTTTTGTATTATTTACATTATATATCTCTATTTCAAGCTTATATTATTTATCATGTAGGATAATGTTTATATTATATGTTTTGAATTATTAATGTAACTGGTTTTATATTATATGACGCAAATTTTATTATTTGTTTTATAATTCATGTCCATTTTTGTTGAATTTTTTTTGACGTTTTTACGTATTGAACATTGCTAATTATGAGTCAGTGCAGGACCCTACTGGTACAATAATGCACAGATAGTAATGATAGATAGTAGAAGCTGTGTACACCTCCAGGTGGCGGGGACGGGCATCGCGAAGTGGGCAGCTAAGATGCGCTGTGCATATATGGAAGATATAAACATAAAAGGCATAAAAGGAGAAACGCATTTTAATGTACCTCACATTGCGTATTGCAACACAGGTGAGAGGACTGTTTAGGTATAATAACATTTCAAAAATCTCACGAGAACTCGAAAAAAGTATGGTGGGGATGAGATGCAATGTTGGAGAGAAACTGAGCGAAGATTTGGAAATACTAAAAGAGGAGAGATGGAATTCAAACTTCGTCTGGACGTATGTCCATTGCAGTCCAAACGGGAAAATAAGTGTATAAGTAACTCTAACACAAATGTGTAAATGTTCGCGAACGAAAGCGTGACGTGATATGATTGTGCCGTAATCGATGACTCTATTGCTACATGAGCCAATTTCCAGGAGGAGCTGTATTTGAACGAGGCTTGAATCTGAAATATCGTAACAAAGTAAAGAGAAAGCGATGGCGACTATATGAAATCTGCACTCCCGAAGTCGTCAATGGACTCCTAGAGAACGCTGTATTCGGTGAGGATCAGTTGATACTAGCCTGAAGAAATCACTGTTACATGCACGCTGAACGAATATTCCTTCCAACCATAACTCTCTGTAGTACGAGAAATTTCTGTACTGGGTGATTACCTTTGTGTAGTTAGTAGCGGATCGATGAATATAATATAAGTTACAACTCAAAGACCTTTGAAGTCCGACCGCAACGCGCGAAAAAGCGAGTAATTTATAATATTGTTCATCAGGAGACTGAAATTTTGTTTATTTTAATTAAAACTGTAGGTTCTCTTTCTGTCATTCTTTTCATTATCTTCTTGGTAATTTTTAGTGAGTGTTTGTGTCATGTAATTTGTCTTATTTTGAGAAAACTGCACCAAATTACATAAATGAGATCCGATGCATTTTTCTCTGGTATAAAGAAAATCCTAATATTGTCAGTCACGATAATTTTTTTTAAATATGTGTTTTTTAATGAATGGTTCAAATTATTTTTGAAAAGAAAACTGTGTTGTTTTTCCTGTATCTGGGCGTAGTTATAGATTTTCCATTCTAGGATTAACAAGGAAAGGTCCCCAGGTGTATTTCTCAAATTTTTTCCATTTTTCGATATTTTGTAGAGCTTGATAAATATTCGACACGTATTTTTTTCTCATGCTAAGATTACCATTTATAGGTTAAAACCACCCCTAAAGTTTACCCTGAAAAACACATTTTTGCTTTTTTCTCCAAATATACCAACCCAATGTCACACTTTTATGTTTCATTAGACTTCGAAGACCATGAAAATTTTGGCTAAGTTTGAAACTCTTATTTTTTTAGAAACGAAGCACCAATTTAGACTTAAACCCCGGAAGACTGGGTGGAAATGATCTGGGTGGAAATGGTGTACAGTCGTGGAAGGTGAACGGGTGGTGTAGTGGTTAACACCCCTGCTGTTAAAGCAGGAGTCCCGGTTTCGATTCCAGGCTCGTCGCCATTTTCACCTGACTGAAAGTTATCACATATCTTCTCCAAGGGTACAAGGAAGAAATATGTACATGGAGACCTTTCTTTATAAATGTTTTTTCTTAAATTATTCATATTAAATAATGAAAATCTGACATCACATTCGTTATTAGCTATCTTGAAAGTATATATATTATTAATAATTTTAACCCTAACATTTAATAGAAAAAGATGCCTTTTTGTTTTTAGGGATGTTTCTAACCCTTATACTGTTATTTTTCGCAATAATTCTGAAATATCCCCACATTAATTTAGTTTCATCTTTAATTTAGAATTAGTTTTACATTTAATACCTCTACTTGGGAATTTCTTCAAACAAAGTGGTTTCGAAAAAAATATATTTCGTTTCTTAACAAATAAGGAAATTAGCAAAAAAATCATGGTTTTCGAAGTCTAATAAAATGTAAAAAAGTGATGTTGGGTTGATATATTTGATAATTTTCGAGAAAAAAGCAAAAGTATGTTTTTAGGGTACGGTTTTTACCCGTATAAGGCAATCTTAGCACGAACAATAAAATACGAATAGAATTTTTTTTTCAAACTCTATGAAATATATAATAGTCACCTGGAGACCTTTCTTTGTGTCAGGAACATGAAAGACTCTAAGGTAAATATTTCATTAATTTTTCTCTTATATCATTCTCATTCACAATCTGTTGTTTTTATAATTTATTTATGTGAATTTAAAATTTTACTTTAAATATGTACCGCTTTTTACATTCCTACAATGCGCCCTTCAGATTCAAATCAAAGTAAGTATTAAAAAATATTCGTGAATACGCAGTGGACTACATATTGAAATAATCCTTCATTACAATAAATCTTTATTATTAAAAAGTTAAAAGAATATTGTTTGAAATGTATTTGATTAGTAGCAGAAATCTTAATATGTATGCGCAATGTATTAGTGGAGAATAAACCGGGACACCATGTGTCAAAAGTAGAAACGATTAATGGTTGTTAGCGTTTTTACAAAACAAATGTATAAAAAAGATGTCTTAAGAGAAGGAGCTAATTACAATTTTTCGCAGTACCTTTAAAAGAAACTATTTCTCTGAGTAAACGTTTTCTCAGATAAAGCATTAGAAACAGTAAAAATAATTTTGAAATGTAATCTGTTGATAACAAAGTCTTCATTAGCAAGAATATTATAAAATGATTTGTTAATATTATTGAAGTAGCACGATTTAAACACAACGAAACAAACTTTGTTCAATTCTCAGATAACTTGTTAAATGTTTAAAAGACCAGCCGGTATCATGGCCTCACAAAAGACGCCGGTGGTTGTTGCGCTCGGCACCCACCAGCTAGTGGTGCTCCCATGGGGTATGGCGACGGCGGAAACCACTCTTTTCTCTCATTTTCCACCGCTTCTGTGCTCCAGCTGACGCGGAATCGACATCTTCGGAAAAGGCTTTCCGATGAACTCCAAGGAACCGGGTGCAAAACTCCCCTTACATTAACTACACAGGCTGCGCATAACCTCCGTGACGAACCATCCAAACGGACCTCCTCATGACCAGTTTAATTAGTAGAGGTTTGAATTGTTTTCCCTTTACGCGTGTTTTTACAGCATTTATTTGGTTTTTATACATTTTGTCACTTTGAGATTATAGATCAGGTATTTCTAATAAAATGATGGGATGAAACTACGTAATATATGAAAATTTAAAAAATATAATGCGGATAAATTATCATTGTTATTTTTAGAAGTGGTTGTTGTTGGTAATTTTGAAATTAAGTAGTGAACAATTTCATGATCAAGAAGTTGATGTCCTCTGTCCGTAGAAACATTTATTGCAGTTTCTATTATATCTACCACTAATAGGAAATAAATTAAAATTATCAAATGGTTTATTTGAGAAATTGTATTCTGTAAAATGAAATAAAGAAACACGAATTTATATTCTGACAGCGAAACTGTCTTGTTAATGAATGCGATCTTTTTTTCGATGGAAGGTCAAACGAATTTTTCCAGAGATGGGATTTGCCAGTGGTGATCTCCCAAGTCAATTGCATTGGAATTGAGTAATTTCAGAAAACAGAATTTGAAATATTCCTTCTTTAATAGAATACTTTAAATCACATGATTTTTCTTCCTAGTTGGATGTAGTATATTGCGGGTGGATTTTGGTTATAAGCGATTTCCAAAATATCCCTCCTGGCACGACAGGAGGAGAGAGTCATTAAGCTCATTTTGTAACATATTAGTTATATATGAGGCGTTGTTCAATACTACCCCGTACAGTAGTAGGTCTCATTTTGAATATTTTGCAATATTCCTTCATTAAGATAAGGTTTTCTGGACTTTGTATTATCAATGAAAACTGGTATTTATCTCATTAATTTCCTCTCACTCGCTATCCAGCTTTGGCATAAGTCTATGCGTCGTCAGGAGTTTTTTTTATTAAAAACATTAAGATTGTACGTGAATCAAGAAACAAAATTATTAGTAATATGATTAATTGTTTTCATGTAACTTGAAATAAGTTTCTATTGGACAAATTGATATAAAATGAGAAGAAGGAAATATTCACGAACATATTACTCACAGAGTTGCATCTTACATACTCAGCAAAGATTTTGTTCTGAGTAGACTCCTTCTACAGATATAGGCAATAGACGAATTTCAACTAAAGTAACACCCATGCTGACCTCATTTACACGGAAAATATTCATCAAAACAAATTTATATTTTTGAACCAAACACGACCTCTGAATTATATATTTGAATGATCCTAATAAAAGTTCATACGATGACGTAAATAATAAATTTTACTCAACTCTCACCCAACAAACAAACATACAAAAGAAATGAATACAAATGTCATCATATTTTATAAACCGCTGATTTCTGAAATCCTAGTTGAAATGGCATAGAACATTTTAAGTACATTTACTCAAAACCATAGAAGTTACAGTAGAAAAGGATAAATTTGGAAGACTCACTCAGCAATAAAAATTAAAATTATGGAAAATATAGAGGAAATGTAACATTTTTTTGGACAAAAATAGTAAAATACAGTTTTAATAATCCTGAAGATAAATTTACAGAAATAACTTCAGATACTGTAGTACTGACCTCTCCCTTGCACAATACCGCACATTTCATTTTAACAACTTTCCCGACATTGTTACATTTCGACATAGTATAATTCGAGATGACAGTACTCAGAAATCCTTCTCTCTATTTAGTATTCATTGTGCCCACCAATATCAATCCAAAGGCCTGAGGCCACATCTACTCGGGATTGGTGTAAGCGAAAATTTATATCGGCGCCAAATATCCCACCGAAGCTGTTCTCTGGTGGGAGTCGATATAGTCCGATTTGGACGTTGCTCGCGCTAATTCACTTTTCAATCGTGGAGACCTCGCCATTCTCGACGTCCGGGATCGGGCAACAATCGACCGATCGTCCGGCCGAGTGGAAAATAGCGGCCAATTATTTGGCAAGTGTTTCCTCCAATACTGACATTTCTACTGTTTCACGCATAGCTTCTAGCAATCCTTCCGTTACATAAAAGTAGTTGCAAACTTGTACTAAGGAAGAGAAGGTCTTTTGGAAATTGTTACTTACATTGTGCTGGATCTTTTTGCCTATTAATAATTTGTTGAATGGCAATTAAAGGCGAGAGATGAAAAATCCAATTCAATAGGTACTACATCGTTTCACAAATGTAACGAATACAAACCACATATTCCTTCAACACATGATGATCAATATAATTAACAAACTATACTGTTGTTGGTTCGCTTCTGGAATAATACGCCCTCGTAAAGTTGTAATACGAAAATGAAAGGAAATAAATTTAATTGCAATATTTTCTAAAAGTAAAGTCAACGAAAATCCCAATTAATAAATTTATCTTACAAAATAATATCCACAATCCAGTAATCAATCCTGTAATGTCTGTAAAGCTAATTTGGTAGATCTCTCAAAATACTAAACAGCTGGGAAAGGGTTGAGTATACATTTACCCCATGCAACCACTAGCAACGTTGCGAACTTTTTCAATGTAGTGCCTCTTACTGCTTTAGAGGCACAAAAAGTGTAGATGTAATAGAATCGTTTGTTCGTTGATGTTATTCGCAAATTTCGATTATGTCTCGGATAATTTCGGATCATATTGCTCGAGTTGCGTGATGGTTGGGATGAGAATGCAAGACAAAAGTGAATTTCACCCCAAGATAATTTGCCACCTTTCCACTCTCGTCTATATGTCCTGGGAGGCACACTCTTATGAAAAATCCTATTTTTGTTACTATCATACAAATGTATGAACTATCATGGTACTCTAATTCGCGGAATCTTTTTTTTGTGGGGCTTTAGGGCTCATCATCTGCGGAATCATCAGATAGTGACGACACAATTATTAATGGGGCAAGTATGTCACTATTAGGATATGGTCCAACACCCCCAAATCTGCTAATAAAATTCCCACGTGAAGGCGATGAATTGTATTTCTTAAAAAGCCTACCAACATTTGCTTGGCAAGGATAGAATGTAGATTCAAGTCTGAAATACTACTTTTTTGTTCAGGTTTGCTGCCACCACTTCCGTGCTCCTGAAATAATTTTCCTTCATTGGTTATTGTAAATACTACGTTACGATTATATTAAATCAAGAAACCATCTGGCTTTTAATTTCCACACCCAATCAAAAGCAACTATAAGATAATTGAAGATCCATGCTTACACTCCATTAAACCTGATTTACGTGGCTGGATCGACATGTGTGTTCACAGTGTGCACACTTTTATCTGTACTACTCATGAGAAGTGCGGGTTGTTTTCACTAGCTTTGAGTAACGAGTTTAGTGAAGAATCAATTGATGTACACTTAGCAGCAATTTTAAGCAACAGACTATCCTAAATGACAGATGTATGAGTATATTTTGTTTATGATGTAAAAAATGAGGAATTCAATTGGCATAATGCGATTTATGCTTGTTTGTTTTGAGAAATTAACTCTTAGAGTTTAACAACGAAAAGTTTGAGGATTCAGGTGATTTTATGTCATATGCTTTTAGATGATTAGGTGACCGACAGCGGTGGTCTAGTGGTAGCGTCGTCGCTTCCACGATTCCGCTGAGCGGTAGAGCGTGGGTACAAACCCTGCTCGGCCGATCTAGGTGAGGTTTTCCGCTGGGGTTTCCCTCTCCTACTGCAGACAAATGTCGGTTCGGTACCGTAAGTTCCCTAGCAGCCCAACATCTCTCCTTCCTAATTCCCTTACACTTGTCCAACGGTTAGGTGGAAGAGCAGGCCTCTTGGCCTGTACCTCGCCAAAAGGCATAAAATAAATAAATAAATAAATAATTATAGGTCATAGGTTACAATTTTTGATAATGTATTTTCTTTTTTTACTACAATACATATTGCAGCCACATATTTATTTCACCTTCTCCTATTTTACGATTACAGCAGTCATATAAAATACACTTGTTACACACATTATTATTATTATTATTATTATTTTATTTCATTAATACATCTCAGCTTCTGCTGGTATAAATAAGGTACGGATACAAATCAAGCACACTTATTTACTCTTGGCTAAAGAATTTACGCACTATTCGTGTCGTATTCAAAATAGCTGCCTTCTGGAGAAGAATATACACTTCTCTCCTTATACCGAGGATCTTGAGACTCTCATGGGCTTTAGGGATCACACCAGTTGTCGAAAACACAATTGGTACAACATATACCTTACTAAGCTTCCACATCTTTTGAATTTCATCACTTAAATCAGCATATTTCCGTTTCTTCTCAGCTATTGTGTTTTGGATGTTGTGCGTATTAGGTACCGCAATGTCAATGAGATATGCAATTTTCAATTCCTTATCGCGCAGAACAATATCAGGTCTGTTATTGGGGATACATCTATCAGTTATAATTGACCTGTCATAGTATAAAGATACCTTGTTGGAATCTAACACAGGGGTTACTTCATATTTATAATAAGGCGTTTTATCCTTCAGAAGTTTTGAATTTAACGCTATTTCTTGGTGGATAATAGCTACAATTTGATCATGACGATGTAAATACTCTGATTGACACAGGGTACTACAAGCGGACATAATATGCTGGATGGTTTCTGCTTTATCATTACATTTCCTGCATCTGTCGTCTTTCACACTAGGGTCCTTAATAATATGTTTCAGGTAATTCTTGTTGTTAATAACTTGATCTTGGATGGTTATAAAAAAACCTTCAGTCTCAGGAAAGAGATCCCCACATCTCAACCATGCGTTTGACGCTTCCTTGTCGACATATGTTTGGTCAAGGTCATGAGGGTGACTTCCATGAAGAGCCATGCTTCGCCATCGATTATGTTTTTCATTTCTGCTTTGGATGTGACTATCCACATTATTTTGAGAAGGTTCAATTGATAGGTTTAAAGGCGTCAGTTTAAGATCTGCTTGACTTACACTTCGGTGCAGAGTTGACACTAGTTTCTTAAAGTGGAAATAATCTCTAAACTTCTGGACCTGCCTGTTATGTAGATTTTTAATATTGATTAACCCTCTTCCACCTTCTGCTCCTGGTATTGTTAACCTAAGTGTACTTGCCTTCGGGTGGTGCTTCCTGAATTTTGTCAATTCAACTCTTGTTTTTCTCATGATATTTTCCAGATCAGTATCTGACCATGATATGATACCAAATAAATATGTCAAAACAGGCACTGCAAATGTGTTGATTGCTTTAAATATATGTTTACTATTTAAGTCCGTTTGACATATTTTCCTCACTCTTACTAAGTACTCTTTGGTAAGTGAATCTTTCACCTTTGTATGACTTATTTTCTTCCCTTGAAAGTATCCACGGTATTTATAAAAGTCACCCTCGTCCATTGCTTTCATAGATTCACCCTGGTTAGTCTCAAATCCTATAAGTTCATATTTCCCTCTAGTAATATTGATGACTTTGCATTTGTCCAGACCAAATGTCATGTTGATGTCACGCGAGAACTGTTCGACTTCTCTAATCAATTCTTTAAGAAAGTTATGTGATGGAGCATAAAACTTAAGATCATCCATATATAGGTGTGATACAACATGTTCCGTCCCATTTGATTTTAGGCAATATCCAATTCCTTTTCGTTTCAATACATTAGAAAGAGGATTCAGGGCCAAACAGAACCATAAAGGGCTAAGTGCATCGCCCTGGAAAATTCCTCTGTTTATTTTAATCCCTGGTGTAGTAATTGTCTGCTCGTCCGTCACCAGGTGAATATCAGTTCTCCAACTTTGCATCAGATGTCTTAAAAATTTAACAAGAATCGGGTGCACTTTATAGATTTCAAGCGCTTTAATCAGCCACGTATGTGGGACAGAGTCATATGCCTTTTGATAATCTATGTAGCAGCAGGATATTTTCTGGTTTTTCCTACTGACTTGGTTTAGGATTACAGAGTCTATTATCAATTGCTCCTTACATCCTTTAGCTCCCTTGCGGCATCCTTTTTGCTCTTCTGTCATGATATTCTGGCTTTCAACATGCGAGTTAAGTATCTGTGTGATACACGATGTTATGATTTTATACATGGTCTGAAGGCATGTGATAGGTCTATACTTGGAGGGATCTTTTGTCAACTTTTCTTTTGGTATCAAATAGGTTTTCCCCTGCGTTAAAAATTTTGGGACTGTTTCAGGACTAGTCAAAAACTCATTTATATAGCATGCTAATTTACTATGAACACTAGTGAACTTCTTATACCAAAAATTGTGTATATTGTCACTTCCTGGACTTTTCCAATTATGTGTGTTGTCAATAACCTTCTTCAGAGTTTCAGCATTAATCACAGGTTCCTGCATGTCTGTTGTCATGCTAGTAGCTTTTTCTTCCTCTTTTATCCATTTTGCATCCTGATTATACTCTTTTCTGTTGGAACATATATCTGACCAAAATTCTGTTATATCATCTCTGCTTGGTGTTTCCTTGCTATATCCATCATCTCTTTCTTTACTTAGTTTTACCTTTAGTTTCCTGTAAAACTGTTTCTCGTTATTGTTAAATTGATTATTTTGCTGTTTCCTTCTATCACATTGTGAATATCTCCTCAATCTTGCACTCCATGCTGCCAGTTTTTGCTGTAGAGTATCAATAATACTAGTTATATCGTGGTTAGGGCAGTCGCGCTCAGTATGAGTTTTGTATTTCTTTAGGATGGTTATGGCTTTACGCCTTAGCTTCTTGCTAGGTTTGCCCTTGCTGAATTCTAGAAGCCTAGAAATTTCTGTCCTTTTCGTTTCAATTTTCCTACTCAGTCTATTATTATTATTATTATTATTGTGTCCACATATTTGCACCAAATCCTGCGTTTCCCAAATTCTATACAATTAGGCCCACCTCGGCTTGTCCCTGGTTTCCATTTCTATTATATCAAAGGTACTTAAATTTCATAGACAGTCAAATATAAAGTACAACTCCACTAGTCTTAGTTTTTCTCTTGTCAATTTCTTTACAGACATGGCAAGAAACACATGTCAAATATGTTTGCATCTTTGATAATTTTCATCTTCCTGTGTCATGACATGTAGTACAGAAAAGTGCCAGGTATTCCCGTATCGTAGATATGAAAAATGATACAATATTTCATCCATATATAGTGTGGCAGAACGAATCTTTTACGGAGTTATGAATTTAATAAAAGTCTAGAACTTATAACTTTGATCTTTAAGGCGCCTCGGCTAATTAATCTCAGGGTTCCACAAATTTCTAGGGTTCGCATTTTTTTATGAAGGAAAAAACCATACTAGGGTTCCACACAGGAAAACGCTATTGACAAATTGAAATTCATTAAATTCAATTAACATGAATCACATACAACAAAACAAACCTTCATGCTATCCCCCAAAAGAAACACACATAACTGGTAACCCATGTAAACATGAAATACACTAGTATTTCCGCCGAATTCGGCTTCTCAACGACAAACATAAATTTTAAACAAATTGAACATCTTGAATAAACATTCAGAAAATCTCTCCTTTGACAAATAAAACAAACACTGAATTTACAATAATTCTTGCTTCTTGAAATGCAATTACATTGTTATTGTATTTAAAATATATAATTAAGTGGAGTTTTTTCTTGCTAATTGGGCCTTCTTCATTAATCATAAAGTCCAAAGTTCTGAGTCCCTCTGAACAATAAGACCCGCACTCGTCTTCTCGCAATAGCGCATGACGATATGTGTCGGATGCCACCAACAATCGTAAAATACCTCAACCTGATGACCAATCAAGCAGTGCAGTGCTGAGTGGAGGGTGCGTCAACCCCACGGGAAAGCCGGCCTGGCCTCAACCTCAGAACGACTTCCGGTTAATGACGTCACTAGCGCCAGCAAACCTGGTGGTGCCTTCCTCCCGCAAGCTATGCTGCCTGGATGCCCTCAGGGGCGGCGTGGACCCAAACCATCATGGTTAAATTTCAAAGGTGGTCCCTGGATTCTCGGAAGCGCCCGCCGAATGGACATATTTTTCGTACGAGTTTTGTCGCGTCTCGGATTTAGAATTTGCTGCCGAAATGCTAGCTAAAGACTGATGAATTAGTTCCGGAAATTAGCGAACTCGGAAATCTCATCGGACATCATGAGCTAATCAGATAACTTCGAAAATAAGACTGAAATGAGACGTGGCTCTGCTCACAAAAAAATTTACAAGTCTTCACTTCGCGCAAAAAAATCTCGTGTCTCTGATTTCGTCTCTCTGATCTGATACAAGGCTCAAGATACAACAACAAGAAGCAGACTGCAATACGAAGAGGAAGACTGCAACCAGAAGAGACAAATTTTCATTTGCCATTCCTTAAATGGACTTCATCCCTTCCTACACCTCTTTTTCCACTTCCACGATCTCTCAATTTTGAACTTCACGTGACGAAAAACTTCCAATGCCACAACTGTTCCCCCTCCTGTGCCTAAATTCTGATTGGGAATTTTGCGTAATTTTGAACTATTCCCAACCGCTCTTTTTCAACGTTTTTTTTCTGACAAGGCACCACTTGCTTCTCTCCCCCTGTGTCCTTGGTTATACGGCCGGGACGGGTCGTTTTACTCACACCCTCACGTACTTGCTATTTCTAACCGGCCATAAATTTTCTCTTCAACAAAGAGCTCATTGCGCCTCGCAAGATGTGAATGTTTCCTTCGTCAAATCTCAACGGTGGACTTTTAAATTGTTAGAGAGTAGGAAGACTTTCCTCCCCCACTCCATCGCTAGTTCTTCGAATTTAAAACGCCCGAACGAGGATGATTTCTTCATTTTAATTACAAAATTATTCAAATCTCACAATAGAGAGAAGCAGTAAATTACTTAAAATTAATATTAAAGTACTAATTGCCGTTGTTGGAAAGACAAGGTGTGCACTGTGCTCTCAATGCAAGTTTGTTGTGACTTCGTGTGAAGATTCAAGAGTAACGATAATACTGGATATTGTGAATATGTTTCCATTACGTAATGTTCACAGTAGTTAGTCTATATCAGTTATAGATACATCCTCAGAGTCAATGGTTTGGTACTGTCCAGCGCGAGAAATAAGGATTCGTAATCCATTGTAACAATAAAAGTTTTTTATTGAAAAGTGTCTAAAAATATTGGTAAAGTAAAATACTTCATTGCGACATAAAAATCATATTTCTATGACAGATATCTATTATATAAACCTCTTATGAAACATATGACCGTGTAAATACAAGCTTTGACAATAGTTGAACTACGATCATGTATCTATAATATATGTTCTCGTTGAGAGAAACTATGATCATATCTTTCATAGAAATGTATGTCTGTCATGGAAATATGATCGTTTGTCTGTCCTCGTCAACATCATTGTTAAATGAAGGAGAAGTGCATTGTATTGTTGGTTTAGTGTAATTAAACTTAAGTATTAAATGAAAACCTTAATTTTAAGTCGCAATCGGGAAGGTGAAGTGTGGCCTCCCGTAACCCTTCGTGCAAACGGAGGCTCAGTGTAACATTCCGATGACCCACCGTTCCCCAGTTGGGAAGTCTAAGTGTAGCCTCATGTAACCCACGCGTAACCCTTCGTGCACAAGGGAGGCACAGTGTAAGCTTCCGATGACCCAACATTTCGCAGTCGGGAAGGCGAAGCGCAGCCTCGCGTGACCCCCGCGTAACACTCAACCACCCCGAACCCTTACAGCGTTTACTTACAGCTTTCCGTAATCCTTCGTTAAACATTGCAAGGCATACTACCAAACGAAGGTTTTAACTAACCGTTCCGTAACCCTTTCTTTTCACCAGGCTTGCCCCACGATTCCTTATACAAAGACTTCCGTATAGTAAAATCTATGAATGAATTTTATAAATTGAAATAGTGTATTAAAGATTTTTCTTTAGAATTGAATCAGAAGTATGATATGATCAAGCATGTTCACGATTAAATTCGAAACCCTGTCCATTTTATATTCTGACATGTAATGAAAGTCTCATATTATGTGGTAGTTAAAATAATCTCTTATTGTTTTCTCGTAAAATGAATGATCACGGAATAAAAAATGTTTGCTTTATGGTAATTTTTAATTATTCAAGGAACTAAAAAAACAACTTAAATATGTTTTGAAAGAAAGAGGAAGAATTTGTCTGAATTTCAAACACACGTATTCATTCTTTAATAACGAATACATAATTTTGTGCTCTCGATCTCTCTAGCTTAGCCCATCCATCTTCCCTGATGAACAGTTTTTTTTCTGATCTAATACGGTCTAAAGACTGCGCTTGATTTGTGAGATGTAATGTTTGCTTTGTTATTCGTATACAATCATCAGTTTAAAATTTTATATTATATAAAAATATATTCAAAAAATGAGGTTCTTTGTAATTTTCGTCTCACTTAGAGGAATTCACTTCAATCGATGTTGATATATTGGTTTATCGTTGCGTCAGTCAGTTGTGGCGTGAAGGTGTTCATAATGCTAACATCTTATTACAAGAGTATCGTCTCGCTTGCGTCTTGTGAGCGCGACCTTTGCCAGAGGAAGCCCGGCGACAAGTTGAAAGTGTCGAAGCACGCAAAGTGTCCTTCAGGAGAACGCCATCCCCTACTCCTTCGCCTTATTCGCTCTTCTCTTCCTTTCATTCTTCTCCTGTTTCCCACTTCCCATATTTCATCATTTCCTCGAACACTCTCTTGTTAAGCTTCATTGTCTCAGAGACTCTCTCGTTCTCTTACCTCCCACACTCACTCCACTTTCCGAAACAACTTCTCAACAAGCAACTGGAGAGGGACTTCGCCTCAGTTACAATGCAGCGGCGCTCCTTGGCCTGTGTAATTTCGCGAGCATCGCGTCCGTGTTATATGTGTCAGAGGAAGCAAATTAGTGTCCAAGAACTTCCAAATGCACTCTGAAATTTCAAGGAGGAATAAAAAGAAATTCCGAGTTTCATGCAAAATTAAAGATTCTAATTAAAAGCATGCCACAAGTATACTCTGAGTATTGTTAAGTGTATTTTATCTAACGAGAGAATAAACGTATTAATGCAGTAATGGCTCCTTGGGAATCCTCTCGGATGATTGGTGAGATATTCTGCGGAAGATAAAATAAGTTTGTCTTTTTTTAAAGCGAGGAATTTTACTTTCTTTGTACTCAACGTATACTCGTATTATTTATTTAAAAACAATCCAATCTTTTTTGAAATATATGATGTATACTTGTATCATTTAATCATGCATTAAAATTGTCGCAGCATCGTAGCAATAACCATACTATTTTGAAAGACGAAAATAGAAGTTGCTACAACCTTTCACACATATTCACAGAAGTTGCTACAACCTGTCACTTTCGCACATACATAAAATAATCCAAAACCAACCTTTTAGGTTCATGAATCCCAAAATCAGTCGTTTCGTGAAAATAACTCTTCCCATTTTTTAAATGCAAGTCATTATGTAAATGCGTGTGAATAATACTCCTGTAACAAATTTGTGCGTAAATAAAACTAGATATGATAAATTTTATCTATTGCCATTTATTCTCACTTTCATGATCAGTATATAAAAAGTTTCTATTTCAAAATAAATTGATTCTTATGAAATATTTCCGAGACAATTTGTAGGTATCTTCCAGATTACTCTGACGTACTCTGAGTATGTCACTTTTACGCGTCGTCTTTTACATTATTCTCTGTTTTATTAACCTTTCTGTAACTACATGCAAGAAATTGTACTGTCCTGTGTCCGAATTTCAGGAATATTATGTACATACACTTTTTGCAATAAAAGCGGTCTCCCAAAGAACGGAAAATGGAGAGTGAATATTTGTGTCTCGTATAATCCGGCGTATTTTTATGCAATGTGTTTGGATCAGCTATTAAGGAGAAAAAGGTGTTTCCATCCTGAGAGCATGCCGAAGCTGGACACAGAGTCAAATGTGTACCTCTGGAAAATTACGAGTAACTCTATAATAACGAAAAGACGATCAGTATGATTATAATCACATTTGAGCACAATACTGAGCGTCTCTTCGTTATTCGAGAGTTACTCCTGATTTATATATAAAGAGATGTTTGTGTAATTCACTATAACTCCGAAATGCCTGGAGCAATTTCAGCCAACACAGCTAACTGACAATACGGCGAAAAACTCTGTGGGTATAAGACACCTCTAATAGAGGTGTCTTATCCCCACAGAGTTTTTCGCCGTAGATAGAGGGTGGGAAGTAAAAGAATGAAAAACCCCGATATTAGTTGTGACACCGTAGTTGTCGTAGCCGCTGAGATCAATAGTGACACCCCCATGCTGCGTGAGTCCACAGTCAGTTCACTTGGTGGATAGTACAACCCTTACACCCCATGGGTAGGGGATGGGAATAGAGTGGTAAGTAAAGATTTATATAACAATTTATTTGGTGTTGATAAAATCATTTTTGGTGCCGTTGAAACGAATACCGTCTTTCCCAATTTCGCTTAAGTCTATGATCACCCTCTATGAGAAAAAAAAACCCATTGGATAAAAGTGAGAAGGGGCTGAAATGTATAATTAATCGAAAATGACCGATATTCGTATTGAGACCATGGTTTTCGCGACCGCTGAAACGCATAATAACACTTCCGATGACTCATAAGTTACCAGCCCCCATACACCTCTAAGGAAGGGAATGACGAGTGTAAATTATCGTTATTTGCATACATCAGTGTCTAATCCACTGTTTTCGGTTTCACTGAGATAGATTGTGTCGTTTAAGCCTAAGTGCGGTACTCATGGCAATAAGACAACTTGCGTCATCAAACGGGGATGAGGAAGGGAGTGACGGGAAAAAATAATTGCAAAGGATCGATTTGCAAAGAATCCTTGGTTTTAGTGTTTCTGAGTTGAATAAATTCACTACCAATGTCATTTTGATCCAATTCAGATCACATGGATGGCACGCTACCCTTTAATATAGAGTGAAAAGGCGAGACACACAAAAATAATGGAAAATAACAGGTATTGGTGTCGAATCCATAGTTTTTTTGGGTCTTTGAAATAAATAGGGTCATTTTATGTTATGTAAGGACACTGCAACCACGGGGGCCAGGGAAAACCACTTTAGGTCCACAATGGGTGGCGCGGTTAGGGGGTATGTAAAAATAATGTAAAACGTCCGATATTAGTTTCGATTTAATAATTATCTGGGCCGTGTAGATGAATTGTGATACGATGCCGTTTAAGTACAAGTTCAGTACTAATGCGGGGGAGGGGGGAGTTACCCCTAAAATGAATTTTAGTTCAAAACTATATAGTTCAGTGCAGTATAACATCGGAAACTGTGGTCGCTAAATTTGGATATCCAACTATAGAAGTACTGCGTAGTTATAAGTCTTTGGCGATCATGTCACATTCAGTGCGTCTTAATTTCAGTTATCTCACTTTTCTTAACCTTTGGGGTGAGGTCAATAAGACTCAGAATAAAAGCGCGTGGTTTTCACCACGAATGTGGACAGTACTCTGACTGGAGCTAAAAAAAGAAATAATTGAAAACACAACTATTAGAAAATAAGAACACAAAAGGTGTATGATCAATTCATGCTCCCGGACATCGCAGGGTTCATTCTGCTAGTTGTACATATAGACAGAGTGCAGGGTGCCTCGACTTTTGCAATCAAAGTGAGGTCGGTGAAGAGTGAAAGTCACAAGAAATATTCACATACGTGCGAAAAAGATTCTAAGCTAAACACTAGACCACTTCTGGAACTTCAGATTCCCGAATAAGCGCGAACTTTAACATCGGTGTATTTGCTATCCATGCTGAGATGTGAAGTAGTACCAATATTTATACCCTTTTTCTTCCACATACTGCAAGGTATTTTGTACAACTAAACATGAACATTTCCCAGGATTGAAACCCTACTGCGCATTAGTGTATTGATTCATTCAATCATTCCGTATTTTACTTCAACAGTCCTATACATCTTCATTATACGTCAAAACTCAAAACGTTCTTATGGGATAAGATCATTTTTTTAAATTTAGTGTCTTCATATATTCGTACATTAAACGTTGCACAATGTGTCTGAAAAGAAAAGCTCTCGTTCATTTAAAAGGTTAGACATTTCGCGATACTCTTAATATATTTTCGAGCGCGCTTTCTCTTTGAAGTGAAGGCGGTAAAAGTTTTATCCCTGGTAACATTTGATTAACATTTACAATATTTTGGTACTAGTTTAATTTGACCCTGTCAATTTTCGCTTCTCTCGTATCTTGAAAAATCGATGATTAGGTACATACGTATCTTCTTCCACCTAAGAACATTTTCGAGGCAAGTTATGTTTGTGTAAGGAGGAGAAGGATTACCAGGGACTCACACCGAACCAGCGTAGATCCAAAGTAGGTGAGAGAAAGAGCTCCATAGAGCTTACTTAAGCCGGTCAAGTAGGAGCTTTCCGATGCGCACACAGTAAATACGAAGGTTGCACTACCACTCTGCTACTGGCCGTCCTATAGCAAGTACCAAATACAGATTTCACAGTGTGTTAAACTGGGTTTGTCTTTTCACGAAACTACAAGACATGAATAACCCAAAGAAAAATAAAGGACTTTATTATGTGAAACTCTTTGACCTATGCTCGAAATGTTGGCATGTTCAATAAGACTCTTATTTTCTGACCTAAACAAAAGAAATTTCAAGATATTTATTTGTGGCGATAATCATCACATACCGTTTGCTCTTACGATGAATAATTTAATACATAGTTAATATTTTTTATGAAAGTTAAGAATGTAAGTGGAAGGACTCGTTTTAAAGTCAATCTCAGCAAGAAAGCTAAGGTCCATCCCGATATTATACGTATATACGGTAAGCGATTGATAGAAATCCAGAGCAAAACTCTAACTGAATGATAGTATCCGGCAGAAACATGATAAATGCATATTGAAAAGATACTTAAATAATCAATAACAGGAAGCAATGCTCGCACACTTCTTTAGTTGTGGGAGCGGCATTCCTTTCCGAACAGTAGACCCTTTAAATATATTTAATCCTGGCTCTATCATCATTGTGTAGTTTGTACAAATTTGAAAAGTGAAAAATAAACAAACTTTTATACTCAATGCACATTTATTTTGTCCAAATTATTCAATCTACATATTGAGACTTCCCTATTATTGATAATTAATTAAGAAAAATCTCAAAAAATTTGGAATAAAAAAAAAACTTAATGAATCACAGGGCTGAGAACGGAATACTCACTCCTATCGGAACCACTCACAATAAAAACACAGCAATGTGGTGTTCAAAAGACATCAAACATACTTTTATTGGATAACATTATATTGATCTACACACATAAACATTTGTGAATGACTAATTTTAACACAAGGATTCCTCGGGCATTACACATTAAAAACGCTTACTACGCAACGGCTGTTCTTCCGTTTTTATAAGATTACTCACCCCAAATTCGGTCACTGGGCTGGTCGGTTCATTGACCTCTTAACACTTTTGTACGTAGCACATTTACACTTGCATAATCACATGTCATTACACTTTTAGTGGGCCTTACACAAATTTGGGAACACGTTACACTTTTTACAGTTATTAAATTGTTTTGATGATGTCTGACTTAGATGATGAACCAGTTTGTAATGTCACTCGAATGGCTGTTGAAGACACCTCTTCGATTCCTTTTCGTACCGCTTTGACCAGCCTCGTCTTCTTACCGCTAACACCGTTATTTATTTCTCCATCGCGATTTGAGTCAGAGTCGTATTTTGATCCTTAAATCAGTTTGCATTATTTTTACATTAAACGTTCTTTATTTAATTATAGCTTCGTGGTCCCTTGTCTAATCATCAATACTATGCCTTCGGGCTGAACATAAAGGATACACACGATATTTGACTGTACAAGAACGTTGCCAATTTTCGGCTCACAATTACTCGAAACTGAATACACGGCGGATCGCTTCACCCTGAATTTACTGCTTTCTTTACTCGCGAGAGTCACTCAATTAAATGGTCGGAGTTCTTAGCATAACGAACTGGTTCCTAATGACGGTTGCTTCGCCGTTTCTCACAGATCATCGTTCAGAATTTTGATCAAAAATATTGTCATTTACACGTCACTGACGATTAAATTTGGTGTTCCTTGCTATTCCACTTCACTAAATATTGATCACCAGCAGATCGATTAATTTCATAAGTATTAGAAAGTTAATAAAATTTTAAACAAATGTTGAACAGAATGGTTTATCACTCAGAAGTTGTTCATTCGTAACGATTCGCACTTTTGTTTCTACTGTCATTAAAACTGCGTCTCGTTAAATAAATTGTTGGTAACAGCTTGAAAATGTTATTCAAAATCATTTCAACTAGAAAGCTGAAAAACTCATCATGTGCTCTACTCATACAATTACACGAAAATTGCTGTTCTATGCGCACCAAACTAAAAACGTATGCTGCGTGTGCTCACTACACCAAACAAACTTTCGCTGTCGTCGCGCACAAAAATAACTACTATCTGGATATCTGGATGGAACTTTCTGCGTCTGAATAACTGGATAAAACTTTCTGCCTATCTGGATCCCGAGTGCTTTCATGCCCCTCTTTTTATAAAAAATATCGTCACGTGACGTTCTCCTTCTTATGATTTCTTTCCTCCAACGTACGTCTGTTGGTTTTCTCCCCCCTACAATTTCATTGGATATTTCCAAAAAAGAATTTAGTCGCTATTTCATTTAACTACTAGTTACCCTTGGCTCCGCCCTTGGTGACTTTCGATTTGTGGTTTCAGTTTTTCTTTCTTTCCATACTTCGGTAGCTAGAAACGAAGATCCATCGGCCATTTTGTTCCTTACAAACAATACCCTTTGTGATCTTTTTCTGCGCAGCTGCGTCTGCGGCAAGATCATCAGATCCCCAGTTTTATGATTTTACGACGTTCTAGAGCTGGTCACCCAGTTGAAACATGTTTCGACTGTCGGCATCCTTTTTGACCTTAAATTTTTATAACTTCTTTTGAATTTAGCATTTGCGTATTTTCGGTGAGAATATCCCTAAATTTTTCTGTTTCGAAACCCTCCGTCCTTTGCTAACTAACATCTTCAGAGACACGTGCGGCTACCTACTTCTTTGCCTTTTTTCAACGCGAGTACCTAGACTACTAGACCCTTCTTTGACATCCTCTACCGCCTCGACCTTTTCGCTCTCGTCAAATGTTCAATTGCTTATTGCCTTGGGAAAATAATATTCCCTTACATCCGCTATTTCTGAGGTCTTTCTGTTAGAATGAATTTTGAGGTTCGTATTTCTAAAGAGTCTTTTTTTCTAATTTTGCATGTTCAAACTTGTCTGTCCCTCGGCATGTAGTTTCGGCGCTGCTTCTTTGAATCTTTGCAAATAATGGGTTTTAGGTTTTTTTGTTTTTCTTTTGTAATCTTATATTTCTAAAGAGCCTGTGAGGTGTTGCCGACAATACTTTCCCATGCTTGCTCCAGACCACCCTCTGCGTTCCCTTCTGCTAGCTACGATTTCTAAATAGTTATTATTTGTTAAATTTTGAGAACGTGTTTTTTAATTATTATTTAATTCAATGCACGGTTTCAATATATAAGAGCAAATACATCTTTACCTACCATTTTGCATTCAAAATTACAGGAAGACTGTCGGGCCACCGCTACCAAAAGAGAGATTTTGCTATTCTATACTAACTGCTCCAACATGAGAGCTTCCACCCTGCCAAATTTGGCACCAAACCCAAGATCAATGAAAGAAAATAAACTTGAAGGAAAATCATTCTTAAAGGAAATAATTTTCATTTAAAGTACTTACAAATTAGATTTATGAAGTTACATACAAATGTTTAAATTCAGACTAAACGAGAAAAAAATAATACAGAAAAATTACAAAATAATACAACAATTCCCTAAATAATGAAACTGATACTAAAATAATCTATTTTAATTAAGGAGTAATCATAAAATATGTTTTATGGTAATGAAAGTGTGCAAATAAAAGAAAGTTTAAACGGAACAGAAGTTGTGTCAGGAAGAAAAGACTAAGGTGAGAGAGAAGTGAAAATGAGAGAAGTGATATGAAAGTGAAGATGAGTTGCAGTATATAAGACACGATCAATGTGGGAAAAGAAATGTGATAAACGACCGGGAGTAGGGAAGAGCTAGGATAGCTTTACATATTATTATAAGATTACCCCTTCATCTCATCTCTAAATAGGGGTGAACTATTCAGACCATTTGTTCCCCCACCGCAGGAAGTACTGCCATCCTCTGAAACAATTCAGTTCCCATAACATACGAAATTGTATTTTCCACATTTAAGTCATTTGAATAATATAATAATAATAATAACAATGTGAATGGTCCCATCGTGGCCACGGTGTCAGCGGGGCAAGATAAAATTTGTAGCTCTTTGTATCCATGTTAATTGTAATCCATGTATCCAGTTTTATTAGCTGGGATTTACAAAGAGTCCGTCCTCTGCGACTAACAACCGCAGTTGTAATGCTCGGATACAGTGGTCTGGATCATATCTAGACGCTGCCCCGATGTCGGTTATTAAGACGAGTCTAGTGAGTAAACTCAAATCAGTAACTGAGCCTTACTGGTACTCGTCTTTCGTGGTCCTCGTTGGCCGAAACGAAAATACATACAATATCATGAATGGTAATAATATCAGGAGGCATTTCATTTTATGTCATTTTGATCGTTTTCCACGTTTAAATCTTATCAATAATGTCAGGTGGCATGTTCATTTGATACAATCTACACATTCCATTAAATAACTAATATTGTATGTATGGATTGTGTTGCATAGCAAAGCAAACGAGGGAGAGTCCACCTCTGTCAAACTTCTCCTTCCCCTGAGGGGTTGAGATAAAAATAATACATGCACCAGATGAGTATTCCTTTGGTGCTTTTGCAAATTTCATACATAGCACATCGATCAAACAGTTTTCTTTCTTTTTTTCGAGTGTAAAATTCGGTAATCAATTGACAAAATGAAAACCAGGAAAAAAAGTTCCATCTGGATTCTGCTTACTCTACAAGCGAGCGCTGCGGGCTGCAAACCCTACAAGTGGAACTTGAAATGAGCGTGGAGACATGCGAGTAGTGTGAAGCACATACATCAGAGTTGCTCAAAATCAGAATAATTCACTACAAGAATAATAAAATAATATTCATTATTTTAAGTATTGAAAATAACAAATACAAATATTCACTTATTTGACGAACATTGATTGATGAATAACAAATTATTCTTTTATTGGACGTAAATAAATAACGAATAAAAAGTTATTCCTTTATTATACACTCATTAATTGACGAATGACAAATTATTCTTTTATTCGACACTTATTTATTTAAGAATAAGAATTATTATTCTTTCGTTCGACACTCATTGTTTGACGAATAACAAATCATTCTTTTAACTTGACGAATATGAAAGACGTATGAACAATTATTCTTTTATTTGACATGAATGACGAATAAAACGGTATTCACTTGTTTGACGTACAGTGAATAAATGTTATTCGTTTCTTTCACGTACAATTAATTTAAAAAATTTATTCATTTGTAAAATGAATAACAACATTTTATTCATTCTATAATGAATAAAAAGTATTCATTTACAGTGCTTCTATGGATAAGGAATAAAAAGTAATTTTTCATTGTTACAATCCAAAAACGTATTCTTTTATCGCGGTATTCTTATTCCCGGTACAATGAATAATGATTTATACATTTATGTGTTTGAGGGAATAAGTAAGTAAATTCAAATGGTGGTCGTACTGACTCACGAGTGTGTGATTCTTCTCAATCGCTGTTTCAATTAATACTGAATATCATAAATCTGTTCAGCCAAGAATTTGATCAGATTTGGAGATATACTTTCCTGCAAAATGGAATTTTTGAGCATTGTGTAATAATACACCACTTGCGTAAAATATTGTATAATAATTCATATTTTGTAATAATTCCACTTATATGTGTGATGAATGTAAACAATATTCATTTTCGTTTTTGTCACTTTACGACTTGTTTATCGGCACATCTAAGATATTGAGAATTAGTAATCAATAATTCCCTTTTTTTAACGCAAGGTCAGGCAGGGAATATGTATAAATATTAATATATATGCACCCCACGCAATGTGTTTTATTTAACTATTAATTTATTGTAGACGGTATGCCTCAATATTTTCACGTGTATATTACTTTGTAAGATATTACAAAACATTTGTTACACTACAGCTATTATTCATACCATGATGTAATGAACATCTTGAACTGTCCACAGTATCACTATATATGAATTCACGATAGAAGTAACTTTCGTCACACTGTTGATAGAAACATTAGTAACATTGTTAACATTAATCTCTGCAGAAGCACGACTATACCGCGGCAACCAGTGTTGATAAAGTTGCAAGTTTGTCTGTTGAACTGATCTTGTCACATTTACTGATAAATACACAATCAAGCCGTCTGATTTTGTATTTATTTCATAAATATATACAATACTTAACCTTTAATCATTGCGATAGACTAATTTTAAATATCTGTGTTTAAAATTTATATCTTCAATATCACGTAACAGCGTCAACAGCCTTGCGTTTGGCACACACCACCCTTCAGATTCATCGTAGAAAACACTCATATCTCATTAGACATGTTTATTCCTAGAGATTAGTATTATTTCCACAATTAATATCGAAATATAACTTGACAAACGTTCACAGTGTAGCAATTCTTTGTTTAAAACCCACACATTCCGAATTTTCTTCGCACTCATGTAGGTACCTACTTGTTATTCAATTTAGTTATTCTTAGAGTTCAAAACAAGTTGCTTCCTGTGCTATTCATTGTACCAAGAAGAAAAATATTGAAATAAAAGAATATGTTGTTATCTTTTATTTATTGCCACACATTGAATGACATGTTATTCGTCATTCATTGTAAGTCAAATAATAGGATAACTTTTTATTCGTCAATCAATGAGTCTCGACTAAAATAATACCTTTTTATTCAACGTTTCTTACGTCAAGATAAAGGATAACTTTTTATTCGTCATTTATTTACACGAATAAAAATAACTTGTTATTAGTTAATAAAGAAGTGTCGAGCGAAAGAATAACTTTTTGTTCATAATTTTTACTGTGATGAATAATTAATGTCTTTTTAAATGTATAATCCTTTATTCCCTGAATAAATATACTGCCAACCCTACCCTACAACGCGTTCTGTTAGTAGAAGTGACTGCGTCCTTCTTGTGACGTGTGTGTCTCGATTCGCATCCTATAAGAATTGCTGGAAGCATTTGCGGTGGGTTGGTAGTGAGTTCATATATTCTGCATTTATCGACGTCACCGTGAGTGGCTGGTTGATTCTAGCGATTCTTAATTAGTTTCTACTATCCTCTTAAGCTTTCTGTATCGTGAACTTAAACATGAAATTGGGTTCAGTCAGTTTATTACCTTCTTTTATTTGAAAACGTGGTTTATTGAAATCAGTTCAAAAGGTCACATGTTCAACACTTGAAGATTTTTCATTATATTGGATTTGTATTGTCACTACTTTTCTCAACTATGACTACAGCGAAAAAAAACGTAGTCTAACTTAATGGTTCTTTCGACACCTAATGATTTTCGATTTTACAAAAAGAAACGATTTTACGAAAATCCATTCCTAAAGGGGTGAAAAAAGGGTTGGAATGTTTTATGTATGTATCACCTGGAGTGCTTGGAGCAATTTCAACCAAACTTAATACATAGATGACTATCTGAAAACGAGCACTGGGGAAGTAAGATATCCGTGGCACCCCTAGGGAGGGGATGGGAAGAGGGTGACATGTAAAAATAATGGAAAAATCGAAACCATAGTTATTAGTGCTGTTGAGATGAACAAGGACGTCCCCGATGCTTTCTAAGTTCATATTTGATATAATATACTCCTAGCATCTCTGGGGTAGGGGTAGATATGGGAGACAGGAAAAATCATTAAAAAACTACAAATAAAGTTGTTGAATATATTCATTTTTAAGACGCAGAAGAGCATAGTCACACTTTCAGTGTCGCTTAAGTCCGTGATCAACCCTTTGAAATGAAATAAGTTTTCGCTTTAGGAAGGGGTTGAAATATAAAAATAAAATAAAATGACTGATATTAGTGTTAAGATCACAGCTTTCAGCCCTAAGTCCACAAAATTCACGTGAGAACAGACGCGCGGTCTCAGCTAATATGTATTTCTTGATGAGAAGTGGTTGGTATGTAAAATAAGGGAAATATACTATATTAGTTTCGAAACCATACTTTTCAGTGTCGTTGAGATAGATAAAGGAGCCCTGAAGCATTGAAAGTTCATATTGCAGATAATATACCCCCTAGGGTAGGGGTGGGAACGTTGGAAAAATTAGATTAGATAATGTTTGAGTGGGTCCAGCTAATTGCAGAGTCTCGCACGTAGACCTAAACATAGGACAGGTAAATACAATGAAAAATGACCGATATTGATGTTGAATACATTATTTTTAAGGCGCAGAAAAGCAGAGACACACATTCAATGCAGCTTCAGTCCACGGTCATCCCCTACAAGGGGATGGAAATAAGAATAAACGAAAATTACTCATATTAGTGTTGAGATATTATATATTTTCGGGGCCACTGAAATTAGTAGCGACATTCCCGAAGACAATGAAGTCCATAATCAGCCCGCATAAACCGCAGCACTCCTAGAGAAGAGTATGTCAAGAAAAAATTATCGAACATGTTATATACCAGTGAGGAGTCCACATTTTCGGCGTCGCTGAGTTGATAGTGAAATCCCAATATTATGTACGTCTAAATTCAGCTCTCATAAAAGAAAGACACCACTAGCATCTCTTGAGGTTGGGGTGGTAATAGGTTTATGGATAAAAATAATTGAAAACTAATAACGAAATGTAAAAAAATGAATGAGATCACTAATTCCCTAATTTTTGCATTGGATCTCAAAATGAAAGTAATTCAACACATTTTTTCTACAGAAGACAGATTTTAAGGAATATTCTAAAGTAGAGAGTAAAATTATCACAGTTTTGTGAATTTTTTTTCAAAGTCATATTCTGTTTTCCTTTTTGAAAATTATTTAACAGTTTATAGTTTTCAACGTAGAGTATGAATATGCGAGAGACACTCGTCTTTTAATTTTGTTATTTTGAACTTTGTTAGCACCGTGAACATGTCAGCCGTGGGGTAATTACCTTACATGTTTCCTTCCACCATCACACGAAGACGGAAGTTTACTTAACACTATATCCAGTTTGACGTTTTTTACCATTAGCTATTTGACTGTTGTATGTTGTCTCCGCTTTTTAGCACTGATCTCCTTGGAGCCAGATCAATGATAATTAATCACCTTGCTATTTACAAAGAACATCCATGGACTCTCGTATCACTTCCATGATTTTGAATGAAATGGTGATTGAGTGAGACATTGATGTTAGAAATTATTTGCATCTTATATTGGTCCCTCATCACCTTAACTCATAAATGATTGCACCAGCTGCCTCCTGTCGGGGCAGTCAGTTGTTTTGCACTAATTTCTTGCCTCAGTACTTTAGGTGGACTTTCAAATGCTTAGAATATAATCAGAAAATTAACATAAAATGTTTTATGCCAAGACTCACACAGTTAATTAATATGAAAAGGTAATTGAATTGTTAATCTCATAGTAAATTCAATACAAGTTCGTCGAATTCAGAAGGAGAACATAGGTACACCATTTTAACGCTTCCACAACTTGGAACAATCGGTGAGATTTAATAAATAAACCCAATCTAACATTTTGTTTTATTTTAGAATGTAATAGAATGGTAGAACATTAACTGTTGTATGTCCAGTCATGTGGTGACGTCATCTTTGTCGTATAATTTAAAAGTTCGTCGAATAAGAAGAAATCCAGTCGGCTACATTTATTTCAACTTGAACTAAAAGTTCAGTTCACTTAAAATATATTAACACTTGTTTGCTGTAATGCAACAATTGCAAAATAGATAAATTTCACTTCTAGACTGATTATAATGGAGAATATCATAATTATTTTATCACATACACGAGGATGAATCCAATAAAAGGTTACAAGTGTGATAAAAAATATGTATTAAGAATAAACAGAAAATACAAAATGGAATTAAAAGGTATTCTTACCTTTCACTTTTCCACATAGTCATCGAATCAATTTAGGTATTTATCTGAACGCAGGACCAATTTTTTAACATGGCTTGGAAGAAATCACATCCCTACCCATTGCACCAGTTCTCCACAGCAGTTCTTACACCTCTGTCTGAAGAGAACATTGTTCTAGATTAGTGTTCCTTTAATTTAGAAAAAAGGAAAAAAGTCTCTGGATTCGGAATCTGGCTTATAAAGGGGGTGGCTCCTGACTTCCCCCTTATAGTTTTGTACCAATGTTTGAGTTTGGCGAGCATTATGGGACCTGGCATTGTCATGAAAGAGGATATCAGCTCTGATACGAAAGACGTTTAGTTACCCGCCGATAATTTTGAATAATTTCTTCAACTCGTGCCGTGTTGAACTAGGATGACCACTCGCTTCCCCATTGCGGTTTCCCTCTCTACCCGAATGAAATGAGTGACACCATTTCGCTACATGTTGTCTGCTCATTGCTTCTTCACCATAAAGGACTTTCTGCAAAGTCCACGATTTGACTGTGAATCTCAGATGCGGACACATTCTCTACCCATAAGAAACGAATTACTGCTCGCACTTCCAAGCAAGACCTCTTTTCTATTCTTCTTTCCATTTCAATCGCTCTGGCGCGTCAACGAACTTACACTAGTCCACACAACAGCTGTAAGACATCCTACTTCATATTTTTCCACTCTGAAGAAAAATGTTCCTTCCACAATAATTAATTTTCAAATGTTGCTGATCGTAATTTTTTCTTGGAGCCACCTACGTATTATTATTAATATTGCAATCATTTATTCGAATTGATAAGTTCTCGATACTCCTTGCGGACCGTCACTCAAAATTTCTCAACATTAACTTAAGTATCAGTGAACTAATAAACAAAAAAAATATTTAGTCGTTTCAAATGATTTGTGTTGCCCTTTTAACCCTTGCTTAAGATCTCATGTACGGATACCGTATTATTTGTGTATCACCTGACGGAATTGCAAACTAGTGACAAAACATTGTGAGTGAAATAATTTTTAAGACTGAAGAAAGTTGTAGTATTATTATAATTAAGTAATAATAAGAAGAAACTGGTTTATTTTGTGGTTAGGCTCAAGCCATGGGATCTGCTCTTCCACCTGACCATGTCAATAAATACATAAGGAGTTCATCTTCGATAGAAATTCAGAGATTTGCTTATTGACTATTTTCTCAAGTACTTCACACAGAGCCAGTAGAATACTTATCGGTCGAAAATCACTAAAGGAAGAAGTATTTTCAGATTTGGGAAGAAGTTGGATTGCATGCTAGTTTCCAAGTTTGCGACAACGCTGGAGAAGTCAGCGAGAAATTAATTATTTGCGTGATAGTGGGAAGAGCTGCTTCTAATACAAGAGTCAGCAGACGAGAATTTATATCATATGAGCCATAGGCATTCGATTTGTGGTTCCGAATAATTTTGAAAAGTTTAACAGAATCTACAGTTTTAAAACAAAATTTTTCACCAAAAATGTTTTCGCAATCTTTTAGAGATTTTAAGTTCTTATTCTTGAGTTAAGGAGATTTTTAAGGTGCAATGTCAATAAAGTAACAGTTGGATAGAGTAATCATCTGAAGAGACTAAAATATCTTTGCAACACAACGCTGCCGACTCCTAAATTTCTTAAACTACGCCTAGTCCAGCCATTTGGTAGTTTGGCGGGAAAAGATATAAACGGTTTTTCGTCAATCGAATTTTAACTTTAGTTTGAAAACAAACATTTTAAATTTGATGCATTATAAAATTTGCATATATATCGAATTCACTTCCTCCTCACTAGTGTTCCTTTTTGTTAGTGCTGAGGAGTGTACTGTGGTAGTCTATAGAAGTATCAAAAGGACCTGTAAGTCGGATAGAGTTAGTTCGATAAAGATTGGTTTAGGTAGGTTGTGGATGAATGGTTAGGCGCAGAAAGTGAAATATGAAGAAAAAGGTTGAGATAATTACACTAGGACTTTTTCAACACAATAAAATGTACTTATGCGAAAACAGCGTGACTCCCACAATCTCAGTCAACCGCCGCTATGATTGTGGAAACAGTTGGCATTCGTGCTGCAGACCATATAGCAACTAATGCGGCAAACTGCTCTGTTTTCTTTGGCACCGTTGCAACAGCTGCTATTCGTTATGGAAATCGATAAATGCTTCCGGTCCCTCTAAACAGACGTTTTAGTAAGTACTTGTGCTGCATGTTTCTCGGAGAATCCCTTATCTGATACTTTGTACCTACATTTGCACTTTGCAACGTATAATTTCACTCCAACATGAAGTTTCAATAGTTCCATGGTTATCACGTTCAAAAGTTGCAAGGTTACTTCCACTTTGTCACGGTTGTTAGAACGGTGTAGAAGTTGAGTATCAGAAAACTTCTCCGCATTGTCATACTAATTAATCTTCCCTGAAATGTTATGAGCATCAATGAAAATATGAATACCGATATCAAGTAAGTCAATATACCTTTTAATACAGCGAAATTTCGAATGCAAGAATGATGTTTTGTAGAATTGGGAGCAATGCAGTATCAATTGAGCTTAGGTACTCTGAAAAAGAAGATTCTAAACGCCTAAGATGGGGAATAGATCTCTTTACTGTACTCTCTGTTCATTTGGGTGGTTAATATCTGTTTTAGGTACGGTTGTTTGGCCACAGTCTCGTGCTGAGTTCAACATTCTGTGTACATCAGAAAGATAATATTGTTATCGGAAACCTACACTACACGTAAGAATCCTACATCTTTAGTACATGAGCATGCTCTCATCACTCTTGCATTCAGGTTCGTCAAAAGATGAGAAGAAGAAACAGAAAAGGAAACAATACTATCATAATTGTACGCTCAAAACTCAACCTACTGTGGACATTTCAAACTATTTTTTCCACTTATTCAGCGATCATACCGGAAGCATAATAAAGCACTAATTATAACGCGTGCTAAACTCAAAGAAGTTCTTCCTCAGTAAGATGATCCGAGATCTTTCTCTTCTTGGTGAGTGAACCCTTGCTACCTCGGCGCGAATTTTAGGGCAAACTCTCTTAATGGCATAGTGAATTTCCTAGAGCATACTCTAGCGAAGACGTGACAATGAGGATGGAATGAAAGGGATGCATCTACTTGTAAAGGCTATGAGACGCCACAACAAGCAGCTACATTTCGTGAAAACGCAAATGAGTCCAGGATATAAATATGTAAATCTCTGTTCTTGGTGACTCTACTACAGTATCCTAATATCTCCATCAGAGTTGTTCAGAATCAGAATATTTCACTCCAAGAATGATAAGATAAAAATCTATTAAAATAATTAATTATTTTGAGTAGTGAAAATAACGAATGAAAAATTATTTCACGAACATTGATTGACGAACAACAAATCATTCTTTTATTTCTCATACATTTAAATGAAAATATTATGTTATCTCTCATAAATTGAAATGACACAATTTTTAAAAAGTGTTAGGAATAATTACAACAATAGTTACAATGAATTTTCATGTGTAAAGAAGTTCGATATTTTTATGTTGAATCGTTAAATTCCTTTTGTATTATAATAAAGAAATTGTTATGTGACTTCCATGCATTATTAAGTTTATAATCCTCGTAAATTTATTATTGCGTCCATCTATTTATCGAACGGGCGTCAATAAGCGCAGTATTTTTAATAACGCCAAAGGCAAAAGTGTTGAAAAGGTGTTGTCATGGAAATTGTAAATTGTTACATATTACAAGTAGTATTCTTCAATTCATAAAATGATGTTAAAACTTTCTACCGAATTGTGCGTTCTGTTTAAACAGTATTTACAGAATAAAAAGGGTTTAATGTAAGGTGAGCGTTAATTGTCCATGTTACCTAAATAAATTACAATGAGAAGTACAAGACAAATCATCTATAGAATATGAAATATTGATGAAGACATTATTATTTTATGTTGAAAATAATCCATGTCTTGACAATATGTGACAATATAACCAATGATACAGTAGTGAACAAATTTGAATCGAATATCGATTAATATGAAAGCAATCTAATTGAATTGTCCCAATATGCAGTATAATAAATCATGAATATGTAATATTTAGAGAGATGTCATTGAATATGCATGAAATGATAGACTAAAATTGACCATTGAATTTACAGCGCTTGTTTGTATGTACATTTCAATATTTTCATTCACTGAAATGTTGGATAATTAATAGAATTGTATCTGTTAACATGTTGCTGTATGATGAAGGAAAATATTTAATTCATACGTGGTTAAGTTAAATGACTCAATAGACTTTTTTCTTAAGGAAACGAGAAACTCTTGAGAGTTATGTGATAACTTAAGTGACTTTACAGCTTAGTTCCATCATTATTAAAATCAGTTATAGTATGATTGAAAGTTTGTAAAAGTGTATTTGACTTCATAATTTTACGTTTAGTGGAGCAGATCTTTAAAAATGAATTGATCTTATACTGAAAATGCATTGATAGTAATCAAGTATTAGAAAAATTTCATATCCCTGTGTAATTTTGGAAGAAGTGCAAATAGTCTACTCTGGGGAAATTTTCACCGAGAAAAAATGTTTTACGTCCTTTTAGTGAACATCATCAGTGCTGGGAATATAAAATTAACAGAATAAATATAAATAACACATGAAGCTAAAAACAGAAACCATGTGTGCATATATTTTATTTTAATTAGTAATATGATCAATACAAATAAATAGTAAAACTCAAAGGAAATATTTGGTATTATAATTATATCTGACTATCTCAATGACCCCGGGGTTGCCCGGGAGAATGAGTTGGATAGAAAATATTTGTTTTTATACATTTATGTCCTTTTATTTCAATGCTTAAGGATACGATATTTTTAGTTTTTCCGTCCGGAGCGTAAACAAACAAACTGTCCAACTCTTGAGCATGCCACGTACAATTGAGCGTGTAAAAAGCATGGAGTTTCCAAATTAACACCTCCCATACAAAGGAATTGTCCCTGTGCCTTATTGATACTCATTGCAACAACAGCAATACGAAAACCAAAAGAAAATCCGAACTGGATACTGCAATCTCTTGAAATCAAAGGACATATCTAAATCATTGGGTGTCAACGGAATGCGCGAAATAAAGACATCGACCCCAGCAGCATTCCCGCGTGATTATGGTGGCAACGGTAGTAGTCACTTCACTGTGAACGTTGTTTGATTGCACAACTTGGGTTGGTCCATGTTACGTAATTGGGATCCTTTTTTAATGTCAACTTGTTTGGGGGTAATCCTGAAGACCCAAGGGAACTCATGTACTTTGTTGGATTATGCGCAGTATCAATCGAAGAATATGTGACACCATGAAGAACTTTCCAAGATAATTACATTAATATATTTAACGTTTAACGCTGACGTTCTTGGGCGCTAAAATGACCCTATCGTACGACCATTGATGTGAGCTGTAATTTTCCCGTATATTCGCTCTTCAGCTATTTGGTCGCTGTGCAAACTGTTTTGCACTTTTTTCTCCTCGTAAGTGTATCCGCATATTTGTTTCAATGAGTACACGAAAAACAAAGAATCCTACATCGATCGAGTCTCTCTGCAACAATGAATAAAACTTTATTGAGTGACGCGCACCAATGGATTCTTATAAAAGACATCAACATAAAATCGTGAAAACGATTCTATTCCCTTCACCCAATGCAGAAAAAAATACATAAAAAAATCAAAAATCATGTTTCTAGATATTTAAATTAGCAATCTTGAGGTACAAAATTCAAATTGGTATTTCATTCCATTCGTGAGATATATCGAAAAAGCGAAAATTATAAAGTAAAGAAAATGGGGGAGGGGGCGGATTTCGAAATATCAAGTAAACAGTACTCTTCGTAATGTTTTGAAGGTCATATGTGCAAATTTTCGTCATTCGCTAATTAAAACTCAAGATTTGATTAAAAGACGTACATAACACACCGCCAGAAACACCCATCGTCGCCTAAGAAACAACACAGCCTATGTGAGAAAAAGCAAAAAAGGAAAGCTAAAAAACCTTCGTGAGTATTGGCGGTTTTATCATATCAATGCTTTATTGCGAAAAAAACATTTGCAAACTGCGCATGACCACGTGGGGGATAATAAACTAAAATAAATTTTGTTACATTAATGGAAATGAGTGATTTAGTGGAAAAAGACCACACTAGCTTATTAAGTTGGATTTTCAACGAACTACTTCGAGAGGACTTGCGAAATGCATATGTTTCCATGGAGATACAAAAACACAATATCCTAAAAAATGCCACTTAGACACTGATGTTTCGTCAGCGACGATATAGAAAAATATATTGACAAACAGTTATATCTGTACGTATCTGTTGGTCGAACAATAACGTTAAGTCGTCTTCAAATGTGCTTATTATAACAATTAATTAAAAGTACGTACAGAATCCATGGATGCGCAAACTGAACACCTTAAAGTGACATTAGAATGGGAGAAAAGCGCTGAGAGTGGTGAAGAATGGCTTTAAATTGTCGGGTTGTAACAGGTTTTTCGCACACATTAGTAGAATACGTGTACCAATTTTGGTCAGATAAGAGCTGATAAGATCTTATCACCGGAAGTTCCTGTTTGTGGTTAAATCCCAAAAGTGCCAGTTTTGGGCCAGAGCAATGGGGGTGGTAGGGAGAAAGTGAGGAGAAAAGTGGTTGGGTTCAACCCGGCGCAACAGGAATGTAAGCAGTATTAAAAAAAGTGGTTCTTATCTAAACCGAAAGTGAGAAATTCTTCGCGCTGTCTCTAAAAATGTTTAGAGTGAAGAAAGAGCACTGAAAACAATCGCAATATGGCGTAACATTGCACATTGCACAAAATTTCGTAACATGGCGTTACATTACACAACATTGCACGGATCAAAAATGGGGTATGACGCAACTTCCGATGAGATACTCTTATCAACTCCTAACTGTTTTCGAACAGACACCCAAAATGCAGGAACCCGTGTTTTCAACCGGGTACCGCAGTCGCTCTCGCGACTGAGCTTCTTCGGAGATGGGAGACGACGATGACGACGATCCATCCTCGACTGCCACTGAAGAGAGACTACTGCATCATGGCAACAGTGATACTAAGAAGTGTCACCACCACCAACCATTGACGTCATTCCCCCACCACCAAACACGGAGGGGGGAAAGTGTATCTCCTCCACCAATGACCTCACCACTTCTAACGTCATTCCCCCCACCACACAGAATGAAGTAAGAGGGGTAAGTGCCCTAACGGGATGTGGATTTAAGGAAAATGAAAAAATAAAGTTTATATATACAAATAATTTATTTACATAATTAAATTGTTTATTTTTTACATACATACATTTTTGACATGTGATGATGCCAAAAGATGGAATTTTTTTACAAAAAGTGAATAATGTTTGCGAAATTCCGTCTTTGACACATCACATGCCAAAACAATACTCAATAGTTCATCAACGGGTGACGACATAGATTTTTCTGAAAAGAAAAGAAAAAAGTGGACTTTAACCGTTTGTGGATACATGAAGGAAAGACTGTAACATTTGACCATTTGTCATTCTTTCTCTTCTTCTAGATACAAGATGTTCACAATACATCTGAGACCACAAAGATGCGTGAATGTGTTCTATTAATTCCATAACCATATCGATTAATTGAATGAGATCGGATGGCATATATCTTATACTTTTAAAATATTCAAACGTAACAGATATGTCTCACAGTTCATTTGTTGACAATCCTTTTATAATATCAATCATTTCTTCATCATAGATGAGATTGAGTAGCATACCGGTCAAACATGAATAAAATATATTGTTAACAGAATTGTTTTGATCAACTAACTCAGGGTCTATAACATTCATTTGTTGTAATAAATCCTCTACATCCTCAATTGTGAATTTCAATACTTTGATCGTCTTCAGCTGGAATAAAGGATGACGACATAGTGGACAACCATGGCATTGTTTCATCCAATTCTCGATGCACGGTTTACAGAAGGTGTGCATACACAACGTGACGAATATGTCCGATTTATCTTCTAAAAAAATAGGACAGAATGTCATGACAGACAAAACAGAATGACAAGGTTAAGGTAATAATACAATCTAGGAATATGTCCATCCACTTCCACATAGACGATGCGGTCGAAGTCGAGAGTGTTGAAGATAGGACCATTAACGAACACGATTCTTTATACCGTGTTTCACTCTTGTTCGTCAAAAATGCTACAACTCTTTTCACTGGATCATCTGTCATGTGATGTGTACAACATAAGAAAATGCGTTTTCTATGGCAATAGGGGTGGAGTGTGCAATAAACTTTGTGGGTACAGTTATCTGTTATCGGCACGGATGTTGTCTGACATAGAACAAAAGATGATGAAAGATATATATCCGCTGCATAAATTACCTTTTTTTATTTTGCAATGACTTCTTTCCGACACAAGCGTCAGTCGCGAACAAGTGGTCGCGGTACGTCAATATGTCCATTGTTGTAATGTCGTCGACAGTATTAAAGCTGTTTGATGCTGTTCGATGTGAAGCGGCAAACGCTCAAACATCGTAGGTACTTGATGTGCAGCCCTGTATCACCAAACGCAGATGGTTCAATGTGTTGTTGTCCAACAGCGTAAGATGTCCTGCTTAGTAGTAGTCAGCAATGACTCCGAGCGGCAAATGCTCTGTATCACCAAAGGATGAGTAGTCAACGCTCAAAGCCAAATTGTGCGTTTCATTGCAGATCTTAAGTAATAGAAAACGTATTGCTTCAAGAAAACCGTTCCGTGTTCCAGCTTGTAATGATTTCCTCCAGGGGAAATCACAGCACCGCAGAGCAAAAGTTTGCGACTAATGAGACTTCCTTTACGCAGAACCGCATCACCGCAGAGCGGACGTTTGCGAATCATGAAGGAAACCTTTGCTTTTTCTTATTTATAACGACATCCGCTATTGGAGCCTATATTCACTGCATAGCTGTGAAGCTGTACAAACACTACTCTCGTGCTGTGTGTGTACGAAGACTATTTCTTGCACGAACAGTCGACAACATGACACAACAACAAGCACAACAATGATTCCACTTTAATGGCCCGTAAGTTCTTTGCACGCGTTTTTCTTTTCTTTTTTTTCTTTTTGCATGTTTTTTTATTTTTCGTTTTTTAGATATGCTATCATCGATATGCAGGGCTTTATGAAATAAAGAGACAATTATTATTCTCAAGGGTTGATATAAAACTATATCAATCCTTTCGAATGGGCAGATGAAAACATTTATGTTTAACCCACCATGCGAAGATCGGGAAATGAATAAAAGCGATGCAAGAATAGACCATGGTTGACACACTATCATCATCATGTAGCATGGCAATCTGTTGGTAACGTGGAGTATGAATTATTGTCGACGGTTTTGAAGGATGTATTAGCTAATAAGGAGATAATGTATGTAAAAACATACAAAAAATTAATCGTTTAAGACTCTTTTTGAAGAAAGAAAGTGAACATCATAGATATTGAAAATTATGGGTGCCCAAAGTTAACAGATTGTGTGGAACATTTTAAGGTTTAACGAGCTACAGTTAAGCGAAAAATATGTGTTGGCTTTATTCCTATGGTTCTCTTACAAGGAAAACATTTCCCGTCAATCAAGTAAGTAAGTAACACTTTTTTTAATAAAATTATTTCTCTCCATTTTTTCATACATTTTTTATTATTTCTGAACCCGAGAAAAACGACTTAAACTTCTTTCCACATTCATCCCATGGGATACATATGAGTTACCTGATTTCAAGAGAAAGTTACCTTATTTGAAAAGACATTTAGAAAAAGAAGAGAAAAATTTCCGAAGAAGCCTGGTATGAAATGTTATCGAAAAAATATAAAAGATTTGTTTTGAAATAATTCAAAAATGTATGTAAAATAGATATGTTTTTAATTTTTTATATGTATAGTGTTGATAGAAAATAAATGATAAGATAAAGAAAAGAAGGTTGTTTCTTTAACTTAACACATCACATAAATGTTTTTCATAAATCCAGGAATTATGTTTTAAGTCAAAATCCAATCATTTGACGTAGCCAAGCTCTACCTTTTCCGAAGAACTATCTCGATGAGGAAATCTTTTGGAGAACGCTTGGAGTGGAGTTCTTCCTAGTAAAATCGATCGGTGATGACTTCTCCATGTTCATCTTCGAGTGAATATGTAACGGGATTCGAGAGATGGACCTTCACAATTTTGAACAGTTCTGTCGTCCACGAGGGTTCATAACCCTTCTGAAAGTGAAGTATATATTTGCTCATGCGTACGATATCAACCACATGAAACTTGTTTTGTCACATGTCTAGACGCTTGACACGTGCATAGACTGTTTTCATGAGACGATAATCCTGAACATTTTTAGGTCGCATTCCTGCAGTGCGATGCGATGTTGTATTATACTCGCGAAGAATAACGGGGAGCATCGTTAACCAACGATGTGATCCTTCAGCAGAGAAACGACGCTACATGCGGTCTTTAAGCGTGAAATTAAAACGTTCCACTACACAAGCTTTCATTGTGGAATATGTGGAGTAATCATGAATGCTATTTCCCTTCAACCATTTTTCAAAAACGCTATTATAGAGTTCAATACCGTTATCCATGTGTAAGAGATTAGGTTTTCGTTTTGTGTTGAGGATATGTGTAAACGCCTTCTTGATAGCATCCAACGTCTATTCTTCAAGGGTTCGCCCACGCGTATTTCAAGTAGACATCGATCACCGTCAATGTGTAACGCATCCCTCAATTACTCTTTGCATACTGTTGCATATCCACCAAATCGGCTTGCCAGAGATCATCCAATCCATTGGTGATCACGTGTCGTCTACGAAAGTTTGTGGGCCGTTGCGAAAAATACTTTTGCAATACCGTATCGCGTTTTCATCATAGGATAAGTCCGATTTCACGAAGCTCATTTTTTATTTCCGCAATTTCTCCTACATGTACACCGTGTCCCGCTGCTTGAGAGGCATGAAATGGACGTAAACATTCTACGAGCACATTCGGATCACGCCAGTATTTATAGCGAGATGTTGTAGCAAAACGTAGTCATGATCCTTTTTTCGGTTTTCTTCGACTAGTAACGGCGCGAATAGTGGGAATAGTGGGTCTGAACCCTTTTTTAATGTATTTATATTTGTCTGTCGTTGTTCGCTTCGGTGCCCCTTTATGTTTTTTATGTGCACCTGTTTCCCTTCAGACTTGTGGACGTGCAGTCTCATCCTCTGTCGTCACACATATCCGGTTGTCGATAAAACAAGAGAAAATATTGCACGATATGTTACGTGGTTCACCGTGAATGTTCCGTTTGTGTGGATATTCATATGTCTATTTCCGAGGAACAAATTTCCAATATCGAAACGTGGACCGTAGTTTTGATCTGAGCGTACTGCATGGACATTCATCAGTTCGGTATTCCAGTTAAAATGACCATAATCTTCATCCGAATCAAACGACGTTTCGGCTTTATTTCCTTCTTTAAACAAAAGTTTAGATGAGTAGATGAGGCTTCATTGCATTTCTATAGGATAGAATGTTGGATATCTATCTTGGGTTTTAGCTTCAATGCGTATTGATGATAGAGGGGAAGGAGGAGTGACATCTATTATTCTGTTTCTGTTATGTATTGCTTCTTCAACAGGTTCTTTCACATAGATATATAACAATCTGCTATAATCCCCTTCCATGTCGCGAATGGCGTTTATTTTACCACGTATACTTTTACTAACGTTTTCAATTTCTCCTTGCAATGCTAATGCAGATATTTTTGTAGTATTTTTAAAAAAAATTTCCTTTTCTTTCTCTTTCTGTATTTTACCGCGTATAGTGTGTTCAGTTTTTATAATGTTCTTCAATTCATCTTTAATGTTTTGTCTGAGATTCCCTTCTATTTCGATTTTAGTTTCATTGCACCGCTCACTCCCTATCTGATCTTCAGAAGGCGTACAATGACTTGGTACATTATATTGACACACGAATCAGTGCGCTGGAAGAGATCAATAAGAAAACGATCGGTGGTTGTACTACAGTTAGGAATTCTCGCCGTCCTTTCAACTGCTACCACCCGGTTAGACCAACGACACATGCACCGCCCCAACACTTCACTCAGAATAGGTTTAGTGTGTTAGATGACATGTCCGTTTCCTCCCTTACCTACTCGTTTCATTCCCTCCCGTCCAGTACCCAGACCTGTTCACACACCACGCACTGGTAAGCACAGCCGCCCAAAATCACGTAAAGTAGTGCTATCCAGAGATGAAACCAACACTTCCACGCAGAAATCAAACGTGCTCATACTAGCTGATTCGCACGGTCGTCAGATGTCCTCCGTATTACGTGGATTTCTTCCTAGCAAGTTCTCAGTCTCCGGTTTCTTTAAGCCAAACGCTCGTTTGGCTGAAGTTATTCGAGAACTGGACACTTACACTAAAAAACTCACTGGTGGGACACAGTAATCATCATAGGTGGGCAGAACGATATTAACTTGGGTGGTCATTTCAACGTGTCTGAACATATACAGAAACAAAAAATGGCCTCCCTGCACACGAACATATTGCTCTCTAGCCTGCCTCCACGATTCAACGTTCCACAAATAAACCACGAAATTAACCTGGCAAACATCTCCCTAAAACATCACCTGTCAGACACAGATATCACATTTTTTGATTTGCAACCACACCTGACTGCCAAGGACTTTACCCAGCACGGTTTACAACTGAGACCGTCTGGGAAACAGCACTTCGGTTCTTTCCTAGCTTCATATCTGACCTCACATCATCCACCTGCCCCACTACCCACTCCTACACCTCCTCCTGCACCTTCCTCATCTCCTCCTCCACCTCCCTCTACATCTACATCATCTCCTCCACATCCCTCTGCTCCTACCTCATCACCATTTCCTATTCCTATCTCCACACCCATTTCTTCTCCTGTCCCCGTTCTTCCACCTACTGCTTCCTCATCTCCCACGTCCTCATCTATTCCTCCTGCCACCCCCATACACAGTTACAACTTGCGCTCAGGAGTACGATGTGGTACTCGAAGGTGACAATCGCGTTCAGGTGCAGTGTGCGGGCTTGATCCGGAACTAGAAGCTGTACCAAATTCAAATTCCTCTCCACAATCTAACGTCGATTCCATTTCTCGTGAGTCACAAACTCTTTGCGAAAATAAAATAATTATATTTCATCATAATGTCCAATCCCTTTCAAACAAATTGACAGACATTAAAATTCTGGTACACGAAAGTCGATTCGATTTGCTATGCCTCACAGAGCATTGGCTTTCAACTAACAACATCAACGATACTGCTATTTCTAATTATTATTTAGCAAGTTCTTACTGTCGGCAAAATTTTAAAGGCAAAAATCCCCACGGAGGTACGTGTATCTACGTTCGTAATGATATTTTATCTTCTCCACTGACAGGCTACGAGAACTTCTGCGTAGATAGTGTGTTCGAATTCTCTGCAGTTAATCTGACCGACACCGGTATTGTTGTTTTGTGTATTTATAGACCTCCTCAATCACATCTTGACATGATTTTTCGGAACTTCGAAATTGTTTTAAAACATATCACACATAAATCTTCTAAATGTATCGTTATATGTGGTGATTTCAATATCGATTTCTTGAGTACATCCAACACTGCACATTCACCAGTATAACGATTCAAGAATCTTATCGACTCCTTCAACCTTATTACTACGATAAACGACCCCACTCGCCTCTCCTGTTCATCTCAAACATTGCTAGATCCAATTATAGTCAACAATGGAATCTCGTATCTCTCTGAAGTGTTTATCGCCGGATACAGTGATCACCTTGCTCAAGTATTGACTATTAATNCTCTTAAAATCCTTTACAAATTTACAAGACAGTTTAATGACATAAAGAAATCCATATTTATAAATTATTTGCGTGAAGAAACATGGAAAGATGTTTACAATAGCCAAAACATCGACGACAAATTCAATGTATTTATCTCAATATTCCTAAAACATTACAACTCTAGTTTTCCNTCCCATAAAACGCAAGTTAATTAACACAAAGAAATACAATAGATGGATCACTCTAGAGATAAGGATTTCTTCAAACGCCGTTTATATTATCTTTCAAACCGCTATAACCAACCACCCGAAATACCATAATTATTTTCGAAAATATAAGACTATTCTTCGAAAAGTAATCTATGCAGCTAAAGTTATGGAAAACGACAGGCATATACTAAAATCGAACATCCGGATGAAAGCAATGTGGAATATTGTTAACAATTACACGTCAACATCTGAAAATCGCGAAGAAAATGTTTCTTTACTAAACGATGGCAAAATCGTATCAAATCCTCAGGACATCGCAAGTTTGTTTAATTCTCACTTCTCAGAAGTTGGTAAAATAACGAACTCAATATATCCAAATCAATGTCCCCCAATTATATCCACCCACATACCCAATTGTACGTTCACTTCCGAAACTAACGCCAATGAAGTCATGGAAATCATCAGCTCCTTAAAAAACAAATTTTCAACAGGCGTAGATGATATACCTGAGTTTATTGTTAAATTTTTGTCCCACGCTATATTAAATCCACTCGTAAATATTTTTAATAGTTTTTTATCGGAAGGGGTGTGCCGACTTGCTCCTTGTAAAAAGTGTTAAGATTGTTATCATGTTGTCGTAAAGCAATGATTAAGTTCGCGTTATCGCGTATGATTTGTTTCGGAGTTTTGGTATAGGTTTGACGAAGGTATAAAACATTGTGATGTCAATGTCGACCCCGCCGTAAAATTGACATTGATACAGACTTTATCTTCTTTCGCAATATGATCAAACACAAAGACACTATAAGGGAGTACCTATGACGAAGATATTACTGTCTCGTGATTGGAAAACACATCAAAACTGCATGTGACTCGGAAGAAAATGATAGTGCGGTTGATCACGCGTTGTTGTATACAGATAAATGTGTTGAAACTTGAGACTGTTTTCGCTCGTAAAGAGTCAAATTACATTTTTTTCCCACAACCCGACGGTCCCACCTCGAGTGCACGAAGGCTGTTCGGTAAGAGAGGACCGTTTCTACTCTGAGCCCGAATCACTACCATCCAAACGTTGTGTGACATTGTGGATGGGGAGCCATGAAAACTGCTCAACAATATTCATGTTAATCAACTGAGATGGAATATGTCGCGAGAGTGAATAACCAGAGGAGGGATCGCGTCATATTTTCCTTTTGTCGATCGACATGGATATCTTCGGTCACAACACGAGAGAGAGTGTGAAGTGTGGGGAGGGGTAAATTATTATTTTCAAAATAAAATGATAACAATTGTGCTACCAACGCTTATATGGACAGAACCTTATCGCAATTACTCCTTTTAAAATGTATGGCCGTGAGTGTTGCAAGTCATGTCAACGAACCACAATCCGATTCCGATGCTTCCACACGAGGCTTTGTTCAGCGTATTGTGGATGGGAGAATATGCAAACTAAAACAATATATCGACGAAACCATTGTATCCGCAAATAAAAAATGGCAAAGTGTGGTATGCATACCACAAATCATGCTTGCCGCATTCGCGGCAAAGATCGGGGCAACTCGGGCCGCCGCGGCCAACGTCGGGCCGGGCGCGGTCAGGCGAGAACTAGCAGGGAAGGAGCCCCTCCTTCCCCACCAAGCGACCTGCGCAGGGGGTTCTCTGCGCAGGCCACCGCCACCGCCGCCATCCGGCCGAAAGATCGCCGCCACCAGCACCTCCAGGGCGATGGGTACATAAGGGCAGCGGCACGGCACAACAGGCAGAAGAGAGAAGCGGAGAGAGCCGAGCTAGTTACGCAAGTTACCACGATCTACAATCTTTCTACGACGACGACGACAACGCTGCTATCAACTTTGGATCTCTCTCTCGGGACTCTGGAACATCAGACTGCTTGGACTTTTGAAAGACGACACGGCTACGCCTTTGGTACTTTCTGTAGTCCACTTGGCTCGGACAAGATTGTTATCTTGTAACAGTTGCGACAATAAACCATTTGTTGAGTTTATACTTGTACTTGTTGAGTCGTTCCCTGGCGGGACACAACACAAAGACAACGACCAAATCATAGATAACATTTCCCGTGTGCTAGCTACACATCATCGTGTATTGTTTCTCATCATTACTAGCTCCGTGAATTGACCAACTACATTACCAGACAAGCAATTGTTAATCTCTCCCGAATTTTCCACCTACAAGACAATTTATACGGGACTTTGGCGTGTGACGCAATGACACTCAAAAAATAGAATACCCTAAAAGGAAATGTGATACAAACACTAGATTTATCAAATATCGTGGAAAATAGATTGTATGAAAACAGCAAAGAAAGGTATTATGGGTTCATATACAAGGATCTTCCCGGGGATGATGCAACGAAACATAGAAAGCATTTTCTATTGTTTCTGGAAATTGAATACTTAATAAAACACGATGATTGGTGTCGTAAATTTGTGAAGCTACAGAGTGACCCTAAACTTTCATTGAGTGTATAAAATAATATGTCGACGACGCCGTTTAGTTCTGTGTGAACTGGCGCAGAGTGAGCACGCTCTACGGCAAAGCGAAAGAGACATCGCAAAAAGAAGAGAGAGCTCCCGATAGCGAAGCGAGTTGGATTCCTACCTCTCACCCCTTTCTTTGCCGGTTTAACCGCATTGGGTTCTCTTGCCAGCGGTGCTTCGTACATTGCAAACGCTGTAAATAATGCTATAATGGGTAGAAAAGACAAATGCAATGCAGGACAAGACACGGTCAAAAAGTTCTTCCTCGCTGTGGTAAGGGGATGCAACGAAGGAGGAAGAAATGTCAAAAAACTAAATGACATTCCGCAGCATAGCATGACCCACGAAAAAGTGATACGTCATGCACGTGCATTGCGGATTCCCTATTTTAAAGGTGTCTTTATGCGAGACGCACTACCTAAGAAAAAGGGAAAACGAGAATCGAGCATGATCAATCTGGATGATAGTTCGGGAACCGGCACGCATTTCGTAGCATACATCGTACACCACGATGACGTATGCTATTTCGACTCCTTCGGTCTATCACCGCCGCTAGAGTTTGTCACCTATTGTGGTAAAAAAGCACAGCGTCGCTACAACAACGTGCGCGTTCTGGTTTTCAATACGGAAATATGTGAGTGCCTCTGTCTTCAATTCTTATATTATGACTGGAAGAACGAAACCTGTCGCAGAAAAACGTACACTTATCTATGACGATGAACCCGAGTTTACCGTGCATTACACGCCACCCATTGTGCTCAATGAAGACTATGATCTTACGATGCTCCAATTGCAGACAAAGAACACTGTGTCGAACGTTTCCAAACAGAATGACGCGTTTGTGTATCTCATTCCAGATGCCATCACGCGTTTGTGTGAAAGTGACACAAAAGTTTGTGTACCAAAAATCCAGTAGACTGAATCAACAAAATAAAATCCAGAATGAACAAAATGAATATCCAGAATTAACAATATAAGTTCCAGGTTCAAAAAAAGAACGAATCTTTACTGCTTTAGTCCCGCCCGGTACGTATGCTATCGATGATATCTATTGTCTCAACTAAATTAAAAAAACAAATTAAAGAAAAATTTGCATCGAAAGAGTTTTACTTTGATCTATAAGGCGGTAGTGCAAAGCATAAGTATCAAGTAAATTCATCGTTTCGTTTATATTTCGAAGTAGACAACAGTATCGAACCCTTCCTCGGTTTCAATTAGAGAATTGTCCCAAAAACGGAACACGACAAGTATTTGCAGTCTGAGGAAGGGGTTAAACTAACAGAATTTCTCAACGTTCATATCACATGTAATATCATAGAAAGCAGATACATCAACAACCGAAAGGTGCACGTTCTTCATCCATTTCACATCGATGAACCGTCCGGAGAAAACATTGAAGAAATACCATACCACACGGTGAATTATCGTCTAAACACAAACTATGTAAACTCCATCTCCATTCGACTGGCAAATAGCGAAGGTAAGCTCTTTCCATTTAAAAAAACACTCACGTAACGTGCTGTCTTCTCCTCAAGTCTGAAAAAATGTATAAAATGCGACAACTACCCTGCTCACAACACACTATGCATTGCGCAAGTACAACGTTGACACAGAAGACTAGACGTCTCTTGCGCGAGCTTGGTTATCATGTTGTCGACGAAGAGGAAAAGAACGAGAAACGACAACATACCTGACACCAACCTGCTCGTTGATCATGTGAGAGATATATCCAAACTTTCACGTATTACAGTATGTGAAACGCATATTTGCACACCCTACACGGCATCGTACAATAAATATGATGAAATACGCGTCGCCATTCAAAATAAGGATTCTCGCACACTTCCTTCCGACAATGTGATCGTTATAGAAGCAAAAGCATTAAAAACTGGAACAACGCGAATAGATACACAACTCGTCAACAACGGATGGGCATTACTATTTCAGGAAATAAGCTATGAAATTAACGGTACTCTGATTGATTTTACACGTCTTCCAGAAATATCGACACCCATGAAGAATGTTCTTTCTCTGTCACGCGAAGAGCAAATTTTACATAAAAATACCGGATGGACAGTAGATGAGGCACTGTACGTGAACGAAGAGAATACACTAATATCTTTGATAAGAAGCAACGGTGTATTTACAATGCTTTTTGTTCTGCGTTAACTTTTTGAGTTGTGTTTCAGCAGGAGCAGAAGATCTTTTCCTAAAGAAAACAAAGATATTTTAACACAATAAATCGCTTTAAAAAAACAAAGAATAAATATTTTTTTACTTCAATATTTTTGAATTCGTATCTTCTATTGTCTTTCTCTTTATCTTATTTTTAGTTATTTCCACATACGACTTTGACTGCATCTTCATCTGATGATAAAGCGACAACTATATCTCCTACTTCATCCTCGATTTGCCTCTTCTCCTTGTCTCTATAACCAATTTTTTACATTCTTTTCATATAAACATCCACACTGTTTAGCATGAGGTGTAGTGGAAAACTGTGATAGAAACCGCAAGTCATATGGACTTCCTACTTCCGTTATGCAGCAAGCAAACCCCGAACGTAAAGAAAATATATATAATATAAAAAACGTAAATTCAAACACGGATGAATAAACGTTGTTATGAAGAAGTAAAATAATACTTAGAATATTAAGGAAAAAGAGACTTCTACTTACACGTAAGCTAGCGTCATGATGAAGAAAAATAATTACAAGCACAGAAAAAAGCTTTTGTTCTTCAAACGATGTACATAATGCAAACGCAAAAAATAAACTGATGTGTTTACCAAATATTACTGCACGTGCAGTGAAATATTATACAATGTTGCGGGATAAATTTTAATGATGTAAAAATGTTGTTACATGTGCAAGGATATAGAAAAAAATTATAATGATGAGACATAGGGTTACTTCACGCACATGTAAGGGAATATAATTTTAATCATGTGGTTAGTTATGCGAGCTTGTGCGCGGTAGTGGGTTGCGGAATCCGGTATCTGCTCTATATTACAACCTTGCAAGGCGTACCAAACTTCATTTTCTACGAAGAATCCTTAGTTCATACATAGCAGACGAAGACGATTTTCATGATAAGTATTCATCTTAGTTTTGATGCAAGTTTACCATAATACAAACGAACATAAGACAAAGTCTTCAATATATTTTTTTAGATGCAGCTACTGTTTATTTAATAAATGAAAGAGAAAATGGCGGCTTGACGGTTAGTTTTTTCTTCTATTTCATCCCATTTATTAAAAGCGTGTTTTTAAACATTTTCATGTTGTTTATTATAGAGATAAAAGAGTGTCGCTACCTCCACCGGCAGCGTTCATTATTCCCACGGGGAATAATAACGAGCGGCGCAGATTTGAAGGTATGTGTATTATATTCTGTTCTTTAATAGGCATTTAATCAAAGTACGTTAAAAATGTTTTTATTTTATTTTACAACAATTGCATGCATTCTATTCTCGCAGAGCGCTCTGTACCCTGAAGAGAGGTATGAAACAAATATTTTTAATTTTAGTATTTTTTAATTTTGTAATAAACCACGATATTTTTCCTTTTCCGAAATAGATTCTTAGCAATCGTTCAACATATTACTCTTCCGACAGGCATTCATCCTTTCATAATCACATCATCCGTGGCTGCATAAAAAATAGTTATCATATTCGAGATCCGTTAGAATTTTTAAAGAAATGTGAAACACAATTTCTGTCCACGTTGTACCGTTTTAATAATACTTATAAAGTTTCAGCAAGTTTAGTATAAGTATGATAGAGAAACCGCAAGTAGTAGAACTTTCAAGAATTTACCTTTTCTCACCGGTGATCGTGTTTTCAAGTCGAGGTCGTAAACAGGACTATCAGCAAAATATCTATGACCCAATACATACACGTTTTGAAGAATTTAGTGAGAGGGATAGCGGTAAGGCGATAAACAAGATTTTTGACCTTCACATCGATTTTCATTGCATTGATTGCAATAATGTCGCATCGGGATATGTATACTTGCCTACAACCTTTCAACATCCGAAAAAGGGAATCGTGAATTTGCTGAATGATGATGAAAAATGTTTTATTTCGTCGATAGCAGCAATGCTGTGTCATCATAACCGTACTCGCATCCCACATTCTAATCGTCCGTCACACTATCGTGACATGTTTCACAGTTTCATTGGATTTGAATGAGATTTACTTCCAGTGAAAGTTTGTGATTTACATCGTTTTCAAAAAACACACTATTCATGTCTTGTGCATCATTAGAGACGGTCGGCGTCGCATAACAAGTGGGTAGTACAAGTCATTCATTACGCTCGAACGGTAAATCAATTTCATACGAATTTATTATTATATTAACATCACTATTGTTGGATTAAGGATATGAGTCGATTGCTCAGTTCTCAACTATCGAAAGATCGTGTATTTAACAGTAATTTATGTTTACGTGTTTTCCGACGTGGAGAAGAATTCCAAAACCCACATATGTCACCCGGATGGAGGGACGCGAGTTTTTTACCAAAAGAAGAATATACAATCATGGGATTTACAAACTATAGTCGACAACAACGCACGCCGCTCGTCATCTTTTGCGATTTCGAAGCTTTCACAGAACCTATTGACACGTGTCAACCACCGGTTGATGCATCCTATTCAGACGCATATTAACGTCACCGTCCTTTGGCTGTAAGATTCAATGTTGTGTGTGGTTTTGATACAAAGCGCAATTACTATACTTCTTTTCGTGGAAATGATGTAGCGAATCAATTGTTAACTGCATCATTAAATATTGCGCGAGACTTTGCGTCGTGTGGACCATCCACTACCACTTGCCATGCGAAATAAGGACGATATTAATTTGAAAAATGCGAAGCAGTGTCACATCTGCCGAAAGACAGTAAAGAAAACAGATACGACTGTTCGAGATCACGACCATCTGTCTTGAATGCATAAAGAAGCTGCGCATAACAACTGTAATGTAAACAATAAAGTTCCTCTTTATATTCCCATACTCATGCATAATTTGGCATCATACGATTCTCATTTTTGTTCTTCGCGCTCTAGAACAAGATCTAAACAAGATCCAAACAAGAGTCGACAGCAGAAACTCATGACTACACTTCTTCCTAAAACACGCTACGTCATTGAAATTCGCAATTCACAGCAGGCGTCAGACTTGGGCTACAAGCTTGTTCGCATTCATAAAACTCTCTCTTATTGTCAATCACGTTGGTTTCTTCCCTACCTCGAATTCAACACCGCGTTGCGAAAGAATGCCACATTGACTTTTGAAACGAATTTTAAAACATTGATGGTTAATAGTATTTATGGAAAATTTTGTGAAAATGTACGTCAACATCGAAGTATCTATCTCGTCAACATGTGGAAGGGACGGTGAGGTGCGCGGAAACTCATTGCGGATCCGGCGTTCCTCTGCGGTCTACCAATCGAAAGTGATCTCATGACGATCGAGTTGCGCAAAACCACAGTAAAGATGAACAAAACTATTTACCCCGGATTTTCGATTTTAGAAATCTCCAAATATCACATGCTCGATTTCTCCTATACGCAAACCGCGCATGACTGACATGAAACACTTATATTTAGAAACAGATTCCTATATCTTGTCGACGTCACGCAATTTACATGACATCATGAGTCTTTACCCTTCCTACTACGACACGTCAACGTTAGAATCTTTGAATCAATTTAACATCCTCCATGTAATAAGAAAGTATTGGATCTCGTTAAGGATGAATGCGGAGGTGATATGTTAATATATTTGGTAGGTCTCCGTCCTAAAATGTACGATATCCAGACTCTCTCCCAGCTTACCTCATGCAGAGCGAAAGGTATCGGCGGTCCGTTGTAAAACACTATCGTCTTGAGTTCTATACAAACTGTTTATTTCACGATACAACGAGAATGAATATTCTGAAGAATAATTAGTTTTAATATTTCTGAACCTTTGACAGGAATATAAAAGCTGTATATTTTCGGAGTGTTAGAAAATTTGGAAATGGAGATTATGTTGCGACAAGGAGCGCGCAGGCTGGCAAGCTGGTTTCATGAATTTAAACGGGGTCTGGTGCGTTTAAAGTAATAGCCGTAAGGGACGACACGAGGGAAACAATATTCGTCAGGAGCACGCTTTCAGAAGAGTAAAATAAATATGAAGGGGTATTTCGTATGTCTGTGTTACGAACAGGAGAAATAGTAATTTCTTAAAAGATGGAAAATTAGCTGTCCTCGAAAATTGGAGGGTGTGGAAAAATGAAAGTCAGTTTAAACAATTTTGAATGGAGGAGAGGATACTAGAAATTTTAATTTCGTCTGTTCGGAGGGACGACCGAGATATTTGTATCTAGGGAATGTGACGCGATGAAATATGTTCACAAGTCCTAGCATTTTTGAGTGGAGAAGGTGGTATGTCGCGAGACGAAAGAGGAAAAATGGGAAGACATCTTGTGAAAATCCTTGAGAAAAACACGATACTTTGTTTCGCAGAATTAAGAAGAAAAGAATACGCCTCTTGTAAGCAACACTCATGTAAGACGGGGACCCAATTAGGAATTTTGGGTCAGCGAAGGGTCTGAGTTTTAAAATGTAAACAAGACAGAAATAAAGGGGGAAAGGAAGGACGACCGCACAGGCGTGCTCGTGTAGACCTTAATGAAGGACATTTGCCGTCGTCTGTTTCATGCGAGAGTCTGAGGGTGAGGGGAGGACTACCACACAAGTGTGTTTATATTGGAAAATAAGTTCACTTTCGAAAAATAACACGCTACCATACTCGGCGTTTACTAATTATACTAACATCAGCCATAGGTAGAGAAGTATTCGTACGTCACTGAAAGTTGGACCAATTATTGAAAACCACGTGAGGAAAAATTGTTAGAGATTGGTTAAAAATTTGGAATGACGCCAAGGAAGGAGGGAGACTTTGTTTGCCCAGTCCTGTTAGAAGAGTGGGGGAGGGGTTATTTAAGATTGAGTATAGACGTTCCAAGCTCTCTAACACTCTAAAGCTCTAGCTCACTAGCTTCCTGGTTATCAGATTTGCATCATAACTTTTAGTATTTGCGCTACGGATCATCATTATCCGTACTAGTCTTATTAAGACTTGTGACTTTGAGTTTAAATCGCTGTTACGATTTCTGATCTTGTGCTTCCTCAGTTTAATCATGTTTTATTAAAGAGACATTTTAAGCGTTCGGGCATCAATAATGACGTTTTAAATTGTTTAGAACATTGTCTTGTTCTAAGATGCTATATGGCAATCATAAACAGAACGGGTAGCGCAGTGATGGTGTGAAAAAGGAACAATCCGAGAGTCGAAATCCGTCCTCGTACTCATCAAGTATGTTGACGATAACTTCGACCAACATTCAACACACAGCGAGGGGTTCGAAACTGGTATGGTGACTGCTAGTAATCCTGACGGGCTTGGGTTCTGACAGGACCCTTTCAGGCGAGATCTGGAGTCAGGAATCCCACGGTTTCCGCACGTCAGCGGCATTCCACGACATTTGGCGCTGATTTTTCATCATCTTATGGTAATTCTTTGGAGGGTCAGTATGGGTACCTTGTTCACCTTACAGCGTATGCTCGCAAATTGCATCGAGTGAAATAAAGACAAGCCATAGACTCTTGAAGCAAATTGAGACATTTGTTTGGAGATGCTTAGTGTGAAGATGGCCTGTAGTAATGAATGATGGTAACGTGCGTATGACTAAATATGTTAAAGAGTAATAAACTTTATGATATTTTAAACGGACTCATAACGTGAAAGTAATCAATTCAATGCTGTATAACTTGATAGAATTAGGTGCATGTCGTTTGGGGGAAGTGCTACTTGGGAACGGTGTAATGCCTTGATGTATTTTGTGGTTTTGAATAATAATAATTAAACCAATACTTATAAAACCAATGTTTTCTACACGAAGAATTAATGCATATTTCACAGAAATTACCGGCTGAACCCCGATCCTATCTTAAACATTTTATTGCCGGAGCACATTTATTATCTCTGAGAATGTTGGCCGAGTGGTCTAGGTAAGTGATTGTTAATTATATTTCATTAAAGATGATTTTCCAATGTGTGGTAGCTTACCTTAACACCCATCTAAATTTTTTACAACTGGCTTGCCCAAAGTGGGTCAAGTTTGTAAATTTGTTACAATATTCAACATTGTATTAGATCGATAGCGCATACTCTTTATTCTTTCGAGTAGCAGAAGCGCTCTCTTCTATGTTTCGATTGGGTGGATAAGATATTTCGGTATTGGCTGGATAAGATAAATAGTTTAACGTGGGGACACGACCACATTGTCGAGAGTGAGCAGTCCTCTTGAGCAGACGTGGCGTATCAACAAGCGACAGATATGATTGATTATATGTTAGACATCATCACATTTGCACAACAACCACAACGCCATCGCTGACATTCAGGAACACGTATGTCTCTTGGCATTATTTGAGACAGATTCTGTACTAGCTGAACGTGTTTTCGTCATTCGTCAAGCACTCTGGACGTTCGATCATCCTACTGAAAACCTTCCACCTCCTTACGATGATGCTCGACCATCCTACTGAAAATGTTCCCCGATGATGCACACGACTGAAAAAAGATGACTCTTTTCTTCTACTTTACGCTCAAGCAAACGTGAAAGAAAAACTTTCTTTTTCTTGTGTTTCAGTGCTCCATCTTCAATTGTACACTGCGGTTTTAGAGATATCAAAACTAATTTAAAAATTTCAAAACTCTTTTGTGCTTAGCTGTCATCAAAAGGTTATTCATCACATTTTTCAAATACTAAAGGTTTTATAACGATTAGAAAAAAAAGAAAACGATTTCAACAAAATTGAAAAAATAGTTAGTTCTGATACTCTTGATTCCATGCTGAGAAACGTATTTTGGAGCGCAAATTGGTTAACAAGAAAGTCACGAAGGTAAGTTTAAGATGTCTTATTAGTCACAAAATCTCTTAAGGAAAGAAAGAGTGACAGTCCCTGGTCCATAAAGCACAGGGTCTGAGGCAATTGCGCGAACAGGTGAATGAAGTGCACCGTCATTCTTCCGAATCACTCATTTGTTCCGGAGGAGTTCGTTTCTTCAGCTTCTGAATATGGTCCTTGTATTCTTCTTGCGATCTGGGATAAGTTATTGAAGCGACCATTCGCTCTTACATGACTCGTTTGAGCTTGTCAGTATAGTAATTGTCGCAGAGAAATTTGAAGTAGCGTAACCATGAATCACTTTTCGGGAGCAGACCAATTCCTCTTCTCTGGTATCCAAATTGTAGTATTAGGTTGTAGTACCAGGGTATTTCATCAGGGTAGCCAGGGTGTTTCAGAAAGATTCATATTCAGAGATATGTTCAAAATCAATATTACATAGTATATGGTTGTTATGTGAGATTTTTTGCTATAGTTTAGAGTTTTGACTGCGAAAATTTTGACTGCCCAATGAATGATCGCGTACCAAAAACCATTTTAAGAGATATTTGAGTTCCATTAATTCAGTTGAGTTCGAAATAAAGAGTTGAGTAAAATTGTGTAATAAGATTTCAAAGCAAATTTTTAAAATTCTCAGTCTCATGGACTTCTCCCGGTCCTTTGACAACGGTAATTAATTAAATAGCTTGCGACATCACTCAAGCAACGGAATGAATGCTGCTTTGAAGATTAAATATCCACACATATAATTTTATTACACGTTTCAATTCTATTCACTGAAATTAATAAAATCTATTTCAACAAAGAATTCTAGCGAAAATTACTACGTTTTCAGTTACACACTATGACCTTTACTCTCTCGTTCATGTAATAACAGTAGCTTAAGGGACAGCTCCAAGATTTATTTTACTAAGACTAATTTTTTGTCATTGTAGTGATGAATTATTGAGATTTCATTTGAACACGTTAGAAAAGTTAATATTTGCTACATTTGTATCGTTTCGTTCCGACTGTGCTCCAGATTTCTCAGTAAAAGAACACATTTTTATTTTTCTCAGTAGACGTATGTATATACTTGCCAATTAGTTTTCTTTTAGATTTCCGTATGTACGTACATATTTCCTTTTCCTTACACATTCAGGTTGTTAATCTCTCTGGAAATGTTTAGGAACGTTGTTTTTCATCTCGCATTCCATGTAAGAAGGAATGCCTCTAATTTGCGAATGCACTGCGACACGAATGCAGAGACCTCTCTTAAAGGAACTTACGCTCACCCCTTCTTAGTTTGGCATTTAAAATCTCTAGCTACTGAAGCGATGGCAGGGAGGCAGACGATGAGAGTTGCGAAAGCTTTCGTAGTTGTGAAACATCCTAATATATCATAACAAAATTATTCTTACTTTCTCATAGGCATTTTATCTATGGCATTACTCTTGCAACATTATTTTCGGTGCGATGGAAGAATTTTCATTGAAAACAAATCCTTCATCGACCCTCAACAGTATCAGGATTAAAACTGTCTGTAAAACTATTTAAATTGTCTGTCCTAAGAGTTCAAGAGATAAGGTGTTTATTGCGTTTGAATTTGTTTCAAGAATAATATAGACACAAATCATTAAGGGTGAAAATTTGCGATAAGATTCATTTAGTAAGAAACTACTCTTAAATGAATAAGTGTTGACAACACAATTATAAAACATAGAAGTGAGAGGATGTCCAGTAAATATTATTTTAATGTTTCTGCGTTGCTGTCCACAAAATAAATTTTTGTCGCATGTTTCTTAACTTTTTACTAAACTGTTAACTTAACATTTTTCTTGAAGCGTATATTTTTACCCTCTTCACATGAAGTCACTACAAAGAAGTAGCTAAGAGATTAAGAGCATTAGGTGACTTAATTAGGTGACTTAAAGAGCATATGGTGGAATTAATGACAGGGAAACTAGGAGAGCCGTCAGAAAATCTGCAGCGGAAGCACAGCAAAAATTGATTTTATGTTTATGTGTTTCGTTCTTACATACAATTATTTATTCAAAATGATATACTACAAATTATTAAATTGGTCTTGCGCGAATAAATGCAGACTTAATATTTTATACTGCTTTCTCTTCATTACATACGACAAACAATACCCTAAAGGATTTTTTCTACACAATATAGTATTTAATAAAATTAAGCGATTTTTTTAATGTTACTTTTTGTCGTGTCATTCCCGTCATCTGTCATCTACTTACGAACAAACAATTAGTGCATTATTTTATTGACCTGAAGATATTATTATTCCCGCACATATCACGGTGAAATTTAAGGAATAAGATGAAAATAATCTCTCAGAAAAAAGTAATAGTGCGTTAAATTAGGTGTCTATTTTTCTGGCAATTGCAATTAGTTTCCAGGAGGGAGTACTTATCCGGTGTTCGTCTATAGAACGTGTAAGTCTCAACGGCCCTGGGCGTGCCGTCGTAGCCACTCCTCGCAATGGGCCGCTTGGGCAAAACCTCTTAGGCTCTTCACTCTTAGGCTGCTTGCGAGCGCTAATAATACGCTCGGGACGACATCCCGAGAGTCGGCGGCGGTGTTGTTGGCATAATCCGTTGGAACGATATTTGAGTTATTCTAGTTGCGATTGCATTCATCACAGAGACGGTTGGTTCAGCTTCTTGCTCAGCGAATATCTTGGTGCACCCGAGCTGGCACGTGCTCATTGCATTCGCTCATATAAATGTTCTCTATGCTTTCAATTAAAGGACATACTACCGCCTTTTAAAATCTTCCCCTTATATATATTTTTCGAGCTAATAAAGAAACTGGAAGATAAAACTTGTAAAACCTGTTACTTAATTTCACTTATTCTTCTTATTTAAACGAAAAAACACTTTTTAATTGCGTGAATAAAACTGTCTAGAACGATTAGATCGAATGCGTTCGTAATTTTCATGAGTTACTTCTATCTTCCTATGATCTGCCCTACATTTGAAGTCATGGGATAGTATAGAATTCTCCAAAATAACATTAACATCTATTATTCAAATGAATTAGAACAAAACGTATAACATTTAAAGTCAATATTTTCAAACCTCCTTTTTGAATAACGAGCTCCCTGTAATGTCATTTCCCAGAAAAATTCTCAATCGGAAAAAAATTACACAACATTGCTTCCTCGATATAACAAATTCCTGGAAGACAAAGGATCCTATAAAAAGAGTACTTTTATAATTCACCGAAAATTATTCAAACAAATTTTAGTATTTATCCTTGAAAATAGAACACTGTTTGAACAATCGAGTCTATGAGTACGGGGTGAAGCTTATGATTACGTACGCAAATTTTGGTCTAAGAAGGAAATTACATAACTGAATATACTTATTTTAAAATGACAGATTAACTCACTAACTGACTACCTAGTCTTCATCAAACATAGAGTTTTATCTACAAATGGAAGGTAAATTGCAACAAAACATTTGTAAATTTGAAGTAAAAAGAAATGGAAATGATGGAAGGAAGAGAAAATCTAATCCCAAATTTCACAAAAATTCATGCTAAGAAACTATTCTTTGCAACTAGATACAACAACAATTAGACCACACTAAGTGTTCGAATTTCTCTCTTACAGCTGCGATCAATGTCGATAAGCATTTTAAATCATGTTAATCGAATATGGATTTTCACAGTAAAATCAATTCTATAATGCTGATTAAAATTATACATTTTGATAGAATTCTTTTGTGATCTGAACATCTGTCATTGCTTTTGTATCGTTTTCTTTGGAGAACAAGTAAGAAATTTAAAAATTTACATTTCTAACCAAGGAACTAATATTTAATTTAAACCTTATGTAACCTAACATGCACAATGAATACTGATAGAAAATTTCTCAAGATGTTGTTATAAGGACGCAACAATCGAATTTATTCTCTCGCTTTTCTTTAAAACGTCTCAAATGGACTGAATGATTTAAATCTTCCCTGCTGTCTTATGTTAGTTGGGAGTTAGATTGCTTCTATATTCACATGATGACGACTCTTGGAGAAGAGTTAGATTTCTTTTTTCACGAAACCAATTCACTTCTTTCGACATTGTTCACTATGGATCATAAAATAAGGTTAGTGTGTAACCTAAACTCAACTGATTCAAATTAATTTCGAAATCACTGCAATATTTCAACGTTACTCAAATTGATTGCTTCTGCCCTTGCCCTACGAGTGAAAGCCAGCGACAGTTCAGAATAACAGTAAGAAGGAGATAGTTTTCTCAATCAGTCTATCCATGTAATACACACACACACATATATATATATATATATATNGAGCTTACAACAGTAGTATTACGTCAAGAGTTAAGCCCAGACCGTTTACGACATTAGTACAAGACATATTACCTTTTGCATCACGAGAGAGTTTGCTTATACTTTTTAGCGGTCAAGTTTATTTTGTTCATTCTGCGTGATTTTCCAACTAACTCCAATCATTCACGTTATTAGCTTAATTTTATAATTTTTAATTGTTTCTTCATTGCATCGTAACCCGTTGGCGAAGATCTCTCCAGTAATATCTTCCAACGGAGGAATATTGTTGTACAGAAGGTACAGGAAGGGTCCTAAATGTTCTCCTTATTGCATTCCTAATTAATTGATTTTAGCCAGGAATTCCAGTTCAATTCGGGATTATTAATTTATTGTATGAGTGAAAAGTCTCAATAAACTGCGTGAGAGAACCAACAACACCTAAATGTGATGCAAACGTTGTGAGGGTGTCCTGCTAAGAGTAGCCACAATAGTTCTACTGAGAGTAAGAGTTGTAGGTCTTACCAAGAAAATGTTCAATCGCGTGTAATAGTGTTGTGATTCTTTACTAGAATATTGATTATTTCGAGTAGTTTTCTGGAGAAAACATTCTGTTTTATAGTGATTTGTACTCTACATTGATTTATGTTTTTATTTATGAGAATATGTTGTGCCACCGGCAGTACAGGTAACTAACCAAGAGGTCAATTTGCGTGTTTCTTTTTTCGGAGAAAGATAATTTATTGGAGAACTGGAAACGAGCATTTCCACGGAATAGTTCTACTATCAACTGAAAAACAAGAGAGAAGTAATTCAAGTCTTGTAACTAAAGTATTTAGGTACGGATAACAGAAAAGTATGAGCATTAGTTGAAATATAGTGCACATATCAAAATGTTTTTTAACATTTCTTCATGTGGTTGAGTATGGTTCACAAACTTATTCTCCTCATTTGATTTGTTTACAGTTCTGGTTCACATTAAATGGTATAAAATCAGTTGTGCTCGAGTGAGAAACAAAAATTAAAATAATTTAAGTGAAAATACGATATGTACCCATTGCTGGGTGGTTTTAATTATTCTAGACTAGCAACTGTACAACACTGGTTTCCTTGGTGATTGATTTGAAACAAAACAGAAATAATATACAAAATTTCGTTGAAATTGTTACTTCTTTTTCTAGTAATATATGTATTAATACTTTCTGAATTCATACCCGCTGCTTTACTATCATGAATACATTGAGTTTTGTGCAACTATTCCTTCTAAAACGGTATTGATGTACATAAGAAAAAAATGTCAACCAAATTTCGGAAATATAACTGGATGTAGCTCTTAGATCCATCTTAAGGAACGCATGTGTCGAATTTCGAAGCTCGTCGCTCCGCGGTTGACACCAAAAACCGCTTGAAATTAATCGAAGAAAAATCTAACAGCATTTGAAATATTTGTTTGGACGGATCAAACCTGGAGCCAAATTTTGATGCTTCAGCACTTAAGGTCTCATCTCTACGTAGATGACACAAAAAAGACTTAGGCATTCAACACATAAAATTCTACCTCAAATTTCGAAAAACATGTTCGAAGGTCCACGGGGACCAACCCTGGAGAATACGTGGGTGAAATTTCAAAACTCTGGTCCTTTAAGTCTCCGTAGTAAAAGAAAATCAAGATTTGTTAAACGTTCTATAAAAATCTTAATTCCGAAAACAAATTTTGGCGGTGCACTTAGCCCACCCTGGAGAAGTGGAGAAGGCATTTACCGAATTTCGAAGCTCTAGATCTTTTCAAAGCAATATTGCGCTCCGCAAATAACACTAAGAAACGCTTATATATATATATATATATATATATATATCTGTCTNATATATATATATAACATAATTTAAATGGGAAACTTGTTATGCAAACCCCACATTGGTTAAAATAATTATAACATTATTAATTAATGGGGGTCAAAGGCGATCATTAATTATCACTTACCTCGCTCAATTATCTGACTTCCGCAGAACCGCTTACTTTGTCCCGCCAATGAAAGAAACAAAAAGGAAACTCGGTGTTCGGCCCACTTTAATAGTCGTGAAATATACTTCGTCCTTATTAAAGGAAACACAACACTTTGTAAAATAGACTTAATTATTTATTTCTACTAATACATTTTACAACACCCTAGAAAAAACACTTCTCATAAAAATGGAATGCTAAAATACCCCTTTTAAAATCCCCAAAAGTGCACAGATATGATATTCAATAACACAATTGTACACATTTGTTCTTCTTGCTCACAGCGTTTTAAACTTGAAGTTTTGAAGTTCGTGTTCATATTTTTAATAACGAAAAGAAACGTTAATAACTTTACCACAAGACCAGCCTGGCTTGGCTTAATATCGTGGGTCATAATACCTCATAAACATTAGTATGCCTCAAAAGTCTTTGGCGATTGCACACGTTTTACTAGAAACTCACTTGATGTTCACACGAACGTTTGCATTACGCTGCACGCAGTAGGTCTAGCAAGTTACCTTAGTGTTCAAATGACAGAACGTCACGCCTTACGCTCTGCTGTCGCTGCCTCTTCACCATGGCTGCTGGTGACGACGCTCGTTCGTTCCTCGCTGACACCGCGGAGTAGTTCCCCCACTCGGAACGGTGAAAGGTTAATGGCTTGATCGCCCCATTCAACTTGACGAGAATTAGCAATGACAGAACGCCACAAAATCTGTTCATTGCCAAAAATGTTTATCACTCGTGAAAAGTCAGTTTTAAAATAATAGTTCGCGCAAAGTTCACAAGCTGCGCCCAGACGCTGTTAGCGAAATCTGAACTCAACTAAATCGTTATTCGCCGTACGACCAAACACAAATAAGTGTGCATCTGGTTGTAATCATTGAATCGGAAGCAACATTAAAAGAGACCGGCAAAGTGTATTGCTCAACCTCGGAGATTTTCAGAGTGGACATTGTGTAATATATCATCTCGTAACACGTTCATAATAATCTCATAATCATAAACTCATAACACCTCAACATCTAAAAATATCTACCTCAACCATCCTATGCCCTAGTGATGTCCGTCCTTAAATAATCGTCTCCCCCGCCAGTTCCTCAAAAACTTCGAAAATAAACCTTCTCTGACGTAGCGATTTTTGGCGGTCAATGGCTATCAATTCTTACTCCACGTGGACTAATCGTGATTGGATTGTTATCAAGTGACGTAGGATGTTTCTCAGCCAATGACCGTATTTGTTGGTACTACTACTTTTTCCTTCGTATTTTTCAACCCGTCTGTTCTCCGATGTTTACTTGTTCCGAAACCCTCTTCCTTCCCCGCAGCAATATTTAATTACAATATTTAATTATGTCGAGAAATTCTCATTTCTCTGAGCCCTCATAATACATTATTGCGTTTGACGTGTCTGTTAAATTTTCTTATCACCTCATTCCACTGCAAGATCCAAAACATATTTTCATGATCCCTTCCTACTCAACGAACCCGTCTGCGTTAATCGTCACCATTATTCTTAACCCTCGGCACGCGCCTAGACGGTTAGCATCCCCCAATCCTTTCTTCTCCTCCCATGCGCCTTCCGTATAAACTTACTTGACACGCATTGTCCATGCACGGGCCTCCCCACACAGTAGATAGACTTCGTTCAACCGGTTCTTTCTTCCAATTAACCAAAAATATACCCAAGTCCCTTCACAGCTCTGCTAATGTAATTTTCCCTTCTCGTACAGCGCTAGCGCTTGTCTCGGTCTCCTTTTCTCTTATTCAACACTCTTTTGGTCCTTCTCCGCTGGACTTGTCATCACCCCTCAATTTCTTAATTTCAAATGCACTTGTCAGCCAGCTATTTACGCTTTAATTTGTATACTTCCCAGACGCCTCTCCTAAAATTTCTAAAAAGCTTTTCCATTTTACAAAAATACTTGTGCAGCTGCCTGTCGTAAATTTTGGGTCACGTCAACCGCCCCAAGTGAAAAATAGACCGAGCGTTATTGTATTATTATTTCTCCGTTTTTCCTTCGGGTAGAGGCGGATTTCTTATACAGGTTCTCTAGGCTTTGTCTAGGGGCGTGCTTATTGTAACAATAAATCGTGAATTTAGTGTTTTTTCAACTCTTATGATTTTTAAA
>NNCF01128393.1:151476-211683 GCA_002313205.1 Laupala kohalensis
TTCCTTGTTCGAAAGGAAAGTCACAAACACTTCTAGTTAAGCGCACCAGCGTTCTAAGCATTATTTTTGCGAGGGCTGGAGGACGAAATTAAATAAATGGCCAGAAGCATCGTTAAAATCTAAACTAAAAGGGCTGGAAAATTCCTTGAGATTTTGGAAAGAAGTTCGGGCCAGTAACGGTGACAGATTCGGGTGCATGTGTGCAGTTATAGATAAAAAACATGGAAAGTTACCAGAGGAGGGGTAGTGGTCTTTTGTGAAGCCCGTTGTGCCGAACTGATGAACGATGGAGGTTTACAGGCGGAGGAAAAAATTGAGGGTTGGCTAGCGCCGCCACGAGGTCCTCGAAACGTCAATAGAAATGAGTGACGAAGAGTTGAAAGGACGAAGGGCAAGACAACTGTGTAGGGATCGTTGTAGGGTCTAAAATATAGAAGTGTCAAAGACATGGGTCGGACACACTAAATTCTAATGCTGTCAAAATTAAACGCCGCTTCGATAACAGATGAGGATCTGAGTCTGGCTAATATCACTGAAGGGATATTAGTGGAAGAACGCAATTCCGAGACCAATGAAACTAACAAAAATCTAGCTTGACGATTGTCTCGTAGACAACAATACGTCACAGCGAAACCCGCCAATTACCGCGGCTCCATGTGGAGTAAGATTTAAGCTTCATTGAATAAGAAAGGTCACATGACGCCAAGGAGGGAGGAGTGTGATCGCAAGCTTCGGGGTGACAGAGTGGGGAATTTACTACTTAACGATGAGCGGAGACGCTCCGAGATCTTCTTCACTAAGAAAATCATCACTTCGATAATTTCATCACTCCGAGAATTTCTACGTGATCATTACGAGAATTTTCACTATCACTATTATTATGAGATTACGAGCATATCATTATGCCTTGCGGAGATTTTTAACTTTGAAGTTTCACTCAGAGTTCGAGTTTTAATAGTAACATCAACAGTTTGATCAGTTAATTAGTTCCGACTACCGAATACTTGCGAGCAATATCCGTTGATTGATACGGGTGCAAATTTGTGCGGAATCGTAATTACCTATTGGCCGTGAAAATTTAATTCATTGGCTGAAGTGAAGCGCCAATGAACTACACCAATCAACTACGGTGTCATCATCCAGCTGATTGTTTGGAAGGAACGAGGAAATGGAACTTGGAAGGCGGTGAGGACGGTCATTGACCTCTGGAGTTGAACGGGGCGACAGCGTAGGGGTAGACTGCTTCCATGAATGACCTGGTTGTGGGACGGGCGAACTGGCCTATTACTATGACCTTTTGGAAAGACGACACATCACAAAGATAATAACGAGTTGCCTGCACCGAGTGATCTCCAGTTTGGCTGCCAGAAGAGCTGTGCAACGAACGTACGACTTATTGTCGTACTCAGAAGTCTTGTAAACAAATGTTTTTACTTAAACAATAAGGGCGAAGAAGATGGACTTTGACCATCGCTACTCTCTAGTTAATTCTCTGTAAATTTTCATGACTAGAGCAATTAAGCTACCAGGATTTAATTTGTCCAAAAGAGAGTAATTAAAATTTGTTATGTGGGATCCTTGTGATTTTGGGGGTTGTATTCATGATATGTAAGAAAGTTAGAATGTGTAACTGTTTGCTTTCTCGTTTATTATTTATACTGGTATGGTTAAAGACAGTATTCTCTATATACTGTCAGTTAATTTAAATAAAACAGTTATTGTATTATAAAAGGAGTTATTTTAACACCAATAATGTGTTTCGTTCTCGAACACNAATGGATTGAATTTTCATTTCATAACACTACTAATCTCCTTGCATTTTATTTACTAATGAGTTTGCTTTCTCGTTTATTATTTATACTGGTATGGTTAAAGACAGTATTCTCTATATACTGTCAGTTAATTTAAATAAAACAGTTATTGTATTATAAAAGGAGTTATTTTAACACCAATAATGTGTTTCGTTCTCGAACACTTGCAATTCTTTATCACTTCGTTTAGGAAAAGTTTCTTAAAAATTTGCTAAAACGTGCTTTATATCATTTTTTTAAAACTTGCTTTGATATAAGAGTTGCAAGATCCTCCGGGTATGTCTATACCTACGTACATAGAGAGCTACGTTCTACAGGCAAATCTGATGTTTTCAGAGGGGGAGGGGTGCTGTGAAGCTTGCCTTCCCATGGAAATAAATTTCGTTTAATTTTAATTCAGTTTAAGGATTCATTGGTCAGAATAGATCATAGGTACACATTTAGAGAGGTTATGTTTTAAAATATAAGACTTCAATTTTTATTCTAGTTTTTGGTAAGTGAATGCCATGACATCAGTCTCCCCTTCAATATATAAGTTTCACACTTAAAGGTGTATGTTATCGAATATACTCAACTGAGTTGCAGATTCAGCAATGCAAATATTAAGTCTCTTTTACTCTTAATTCATTACACTACGAAATTTATTCTGAAAAAAAAGAAAATTGATGGAAGTTTGCTGTACAGAATTTGAAGGGTAATTGCTTGTATATCTAGGGTGAAGTGATGAGGGTCGAAGCACCAAAAAATGTGGAAGGTAGATGAGGAGTGGTTGAACACTAGACATGCCAACAAAATAATTTAATGACACGAGACGTGAAAGTTGAAAGTAATGAAAGAATACAAAACTGAAGTTCAGGGAAGTTACTGGAATGAGGTGAGACGATCCGTTTCTTCAAAGATTCAGCTTGGATGGCGTTGGGTTGATGAGTTGATGATTTTGAGTTGATGTGCAGTTGAGGTTGAATTGCTGACCGCTTAACACGTGGCGACTCAACGGCGTGCCGATGCCCTCACGAGATAATCTTCAGGTTGAAAATAATTGCCCCAGCTGTCTCCTGGTAGAAATCTGAAAGGAGAGTACTATACCAGATTTGATGTTGACTCCTCGGACGAGTTTTGCAGAGAGAGGTGTCCACCTGTCGTGACTTCCTTTGGAGACTCGCGCTGCTCGCACGATTGGTAGGTCGGTCGGTCGGTCGATCGAGAGTATGACGTCACAGGTTAACCCTAAATATTTTGCTCATCTGGTTCAATGGCATGGATATTACGAAATGTTAAGTTATTGTAAACTGTTCTGGCGGGGAAGTGCAGCCTCGTGGAATCCAGGATAATTAATAAACGAGCCTGTAATTAATTAAGCCAGTCATACTATGTCCAACCGTTGCATTCACTTCTTGTTTTTCTCAAAGGCATATATTTTGAATGGACCGGTGAGGTTTGAAGAAATTGTTCATAGATGCTTAACAATCGAGAGATATCACTCAATTGGCACGAAGAACATAGAGTCCACAGATTGTTCACTTGTTTAATGTTACGATATATGAAAAATGTCTGAACAGTTGCTTCATGTCTTTTGCCTGTAATATTTGTATTCCATGGGATAAAACGATTTTTGGTACACATAAGTATTGGACTTTGTACACAACAGAGTACTGAGTGGTATTGTAGGAGAGTGACAATAGTGTCGTTAATGTTACGATGCTAGTATACAAGAATTTTTCTTTGTACATTTTTCTATGCCTAATTGATAAGATTTAATTCAGTCACATAGACTAGTTGATGCCAAATTGATTTGTTTCTGTAACCAATGTTCTTAACGCATCTCAAAAGAAAAACCGATTTCGCCAAAATGAAAGTCATTATGAAATCTAAACTTCTGCATGTTGTTTAATATTTTAATGATTCCTTTCAGTAATAAATTCTTTTGCTGTAATCGTAGTTAAATGCATTACGTAAGTTGATATGATTTACAACTCATTTTCATGAGATATATGAAGCACGATTTCGCCAACCTTGTTTACAAATAGTAGTGCAAATAACCTACACATTTGTATTATTCTCAGATAATTCAAAACAAACCCAAGAAATAAATAAAATCGTTCTTTTTAATTTCTGAGGAATGCTTTTACGGGCAAAAATTATTTACAACGAAACAATTTTTTGCGGTAAACATATGGAAAAATCTTATTTATCGGTAATACACCTTTCAATGTTTCATGGCAGTTTTTAACTTTAAAGTATCTTCTAACATGAATATTTCTGAATTTGACGCTTGATCAAAATAATCCCGTCATTATGACACACACAAGAAGTAGAAGCAAAAGTTTGAATAGCTTTGCCTCAGGAAGGAGCTTCATCTGGAATATGTATTGTTACAAACGAATAGCCATTCTTAGTAATCATAGACAGTATACAGGGGGGACTCGTGTGTTTCAATGAGCATGGAGAAGATAAAGGATGAATAGGATTCTTTTATGGACACGCTTCAGATTCACAAATTCACATTTATTACAAAATAACTTATATACATATATTTTCCTAAATCTACAAAAGCAGAATTACAGAATTGATCCTGGTTTTGCAAAGTTTAAGTCAGTTGTTGTGGGCAACTGACGCTCCGAGAAGAACACTATCTGCGGAGTTTGAATACATTGAAACATAAACAATAGTTTATGGAATATCCCCTTTAGTACCCCTTTCCCAATTTAAACAGAATTACAAGTGGTGATAAGCAAAATTGAAGTGCGATTGTATGTAATCTGCACGAAAACAAAAAGCCCTTGGACTCAAGTTTTTGAGAACATCCCCCCGACATCAACTAAATAGTTGCATACAAAGTACCTGAGGTTTAATTTAAAGTAGGTTTTTAAAAAACCCATATAATGAATGCAGGATTTATAATCCACCAGAATGATTTCTGATGTGGTCCTCCCTTTACGAGGAATAACAATTGTACGTTGGAATTGCTTCCTTGTACTTTATGTAGATTAATACTTGTACTTAGAATAGTTTCCTTGTAGTACGGCTGTTCCGGCTGCCTACGGATGACTGACCGAGGTCTTCTGTCGGAATGTAGACTGGTCCCAGTTCAGCCTTGTAGCTTGTTGAGCATGTGGCTGTAACTAGAGAATATTTGTGAACATTTATGTTCGAAGTCGCCTTGCTGCGATGGATAGCACAACAGTTATATAATGGATAGCACAACAGTTATATGATTTCCTAGAAGAAATCATTGTCCAAAAAGTTACTAATGAAACATGTGTGTTTCATCGTATCACACGCAGCGTAGAGAGTTACGTCACACAACACGGCGACGCACTCGCGGAGTAATCCTCCCTATACGAGGAATAATACATTGATAATTGCTTCATCGCACGAACAACGGAATAGATAAAGGGACGTTGAGTGCAGCCGTATATATAGCTGTTCACAGAACGTGCATATTGAGTGCGTTCAATGATTCTGTGTCACGGAACGTACACAGTGAGTGTGTTCAATGATTCTATGTCAGGGAACGTGCAAGGTACTTGCACTTTGGATAAGTATATCGATTCTAGATGCATGGAGCTTGTAGCTCAAAGAGCGTCTATATACAAAGAATGTTTATATAGACACGGAGTATTTATACACAAACAATAAATAACACGATTCTCATGAAATATAAATAATAACAAAGTACATAATAAATGAGAATGTGGAAATAAACCCTTTACAAACGTTTGGTTTGTAACATGTAGTCTAACATTTAAAGTGGAAGATAAACTTTTCAGTGATGCCAGTGGAGCAGGAATCAGAAACACACTGTGTAAGACTTGGTTACAAAAAAAATCCTTACAAAAACAGACGATTAGAATCAGAGCGGCCTTGAATGTTCTCCTTGGTGGAATAACAGTAACTTCAGAAAATGGTTAAGTATTTGGACACTTATCATAACATACTGACCTACCGTGATAGCTCATTACCCCTGTAAGATTCCAAATAGTATTATTATTAGAACGTGACACAATTAAATAATTCTTCTACGTAATAAAAAAATAATAGTTCAAAATTTTGATGCACTAAAGGAATAGTGGTGTAACATAGTGTTATGTCATTTTGTGAAACGAAGCTTGTTATCACATTTCATCCAGACTTACCTTCTCTCGTAGTTATAAATAGTTGTGATTGAGATTATTTCATTGAATTGCTGTATTAATAAAACTTAATTCCTCTTCTTTCAGGAGTGCTCTTGTATACGATTCTGACATTGCACGCGCAAGACTGTTGAATTTTATTCAAGACGTTGCAATAGACTACAAGATCTCCTCTTCGTGAAAAAATCACATATATTCGTAATATATGTAAATAATGTGTTCCATTATTATTACAAAATATGACACTTAATGTACAAAAATAGTATATTCACTGACAAGAGATTTCCAATTTTTCTATTGTTTCTAAATTTTCATGTATTCCATATGTTGATATTGATAAAGTGTATCGAAAAATCTTAGAAAACACTATCTTAGGAAATTACTAGTTATGTATGTCTGTGTGAAAGGATTGGATTTATATTGCAAACATGTTGACGTGATAACGTCGCTGGAATTTTTAACAATACATTTCTACATGGAGAGAAATGTATTTGTAACCCTTCCCAAATATGGGGAGTGCGTTAGGACTAAAGTTCAATCTCAGACATAAATTCTATATTTACATTAGCAAAGTATGATGGGGAAAATATATTGTAACCGCAAAACTCTTGCGAATTATCACTGTTGAGATCACATTAGTGGTTATCACGAATTTATTTCTCTAATATTTTGCATTACGAGATCCACAAGTTGAAAAATAAACAATAAATAAATTACCAATGACCTCCTCTGAGCACAACCATTACCGTATTTTAAAGTACGAAGTTGACGTATTTTTAACTTTTTAATTTAAAGCTAATTTCTAAAACCATTAACGCTTTCATTAGCTTCCGTTTCACTTATCTTCCGTTAACTTAAGGCTAAATGTACCATTAGTCTAGTGTAAATCAAAATCAATAGATGGCACCACTTACGGAGCTAAATTCATTGCTGGCATATCTCGATATCGCATTCATATATTTTAATTCTAAAAACGGATTTGTTCTTATTGAATTTGTAAAATTTGAAGCAATGATAATGGATTTTTTTCTCTTTACAGCTTGCCACATTTTGTAAATGTATCTCTTGAAATTTAATGTTTTTTTGAAAAAGTTCGCTTGTAACACCCAAACGGATATAAAAATGAACTCAAAACCTATATAGGAATATCCATTGGTCAATTTAATAGTGTCGTAAAACGAAAATTGGGACACGGTGAATTCAGGTGCGGGCGCTACACGTAGGCAAGGAGCTAGTCCGCCGCTCCCGTCTTGTCATCGGGTGGACTTGGAGTGGGCGGAAGGCAGTCGGTCGGTATGTGAGGCAGGGTCGGCTTAGGTCAGCGCCGCGCGACGAAAGATGAGCTTCTCCCGTTTCTTCGTCCAGCCGTCTCTAGCCTTATCGTGGAGTTAATTCTTATTGCGAGTGGATATAGACTTCTACGAGTGCGTACTATCTACATACTATAAAGAAAGGAACTATATCAATACGTATTTGTCGCGAGGGAATTCAACTACAGAACATGTTCTTTGCAATTATACTACATGTGGCCACGAAAAACCCATGATTATATGAAGCAGAAGAGTACACTAATCAACAAAAGAATGACATACAATGTATTAAGAATATTAAGTGATAAAATACGAAATACGGAATATATTGAAACAAAATTTGAAGTGGATTACAACCGCCTCAAGATGGGATGGCCACCTTCCAATTTTAGGGAGTGTAGTGTCGAGATCTGTTCACTCAAAATTAATAATATTGTAAAATTCATAACAAACATATAATGCTTTAGTTTCTGGGGGAAGGTGAAGAAAAATGTTTGTTGTAAGGAGACATATTAATTTTCTAATGCAATTTGACTGTAATGTAATGTGACTTTTTAATGTAAGCATCGGATAAGAAAGGATTTTTCAGAATTCTAATTTACGAAGAGTTACTTTGGGTGAAATTTGAGTTTTTACATTTTTGTTTACACTGTATCTCGTGAACTAATTGAAATATCTTCTCAGATTTTGTACGCAAACATTGCTGATTCACATACCTAGAAATGGGTCACTAGAAATCTATATTATAAGAAAAAATTATAAAAATTTATAGGTCAATATAATTAGAATACATACAAAAGTACAAAAACTACGAGATTATTTTTAAATGCTTTCCATCTGAATATAATGACACTTTGCGGACACTTTTATAAGGTCCTGTATTGCAAAATAAAGGTGTCCCCTCCACCGTTCTACATTCGAACACTGTCCATATCACAACAAGAAATGTCCCACGTGAAGCTGGGAGGAGACGGTTATTACTGCATAAAAATTGCTGCGGAGATGTACTGTTTTCTGTCAGAAATAATAATAATAATAACGCAATATCGGGCACAACAAGAGTTATCTTAACTAAATATCGGACACACCATCCCAAGGCTGCCATTGAGAGAATATGCATCCCCAGAAGTGACGGAGGACTTGGGCTTGTTGACATACGCAGGTTACATATGAGACAAATAGCTAACCTGAGAGATTATTTCTTCACAAAGTCGACATCACTGCATGAAGCTGTTCGCCTGGCGGACGACGCGTGTAGTCCTCTCAATATGAGCAACAAAGATTATATTTGTATTTCATCCCAGCAAGAACACCTGAACCAGCTAGTGACCAGATGGTCAAGCAAGGCACTACATGGCCGGCATCCTGCTGAACTCAACCACGACTTTGTCGACAAGGAAGCGTCGAACAAGTGGCTGACAAATGCGGAACTGTTTGTGGAAACTGAGGGTTTCATGCTAGCGATCCAAGACCAGGTTGTTGCAACTAAGAACTACAGGAGGGCTACACTGAAGGAGCAAAATGTTGAAGACATCTGCAGGAAGTGCAAAGAACCCAGAGAGACGATTCACAATATAACATCTGGCTGTAGGATGCTGGCGCCAATCGAGCTACCTCAACCGTCATGATCAAGTAGCCAAAATTGTGCATCAAACCATCGGCCAAAGGTACCAACTGCATGAGGACCAAACACCCTAATATAGATACGAGCCTGCTGCGGTTATTGAAAACGCCACTCATCAACTATATTGGAACAGAAGCGTAATAACTGACAAACCAATACCCTGCAACAGGCCGGATATTATTCTGATTGACCGCTCCTCATCTACCACATATCTTATAGACGTGGCCATCCCGAGCTCCCACAACCTGCAGACAACCTGGAACGACAAAATCAAGAAATATGTAGCTCTTGCGGAGGAAATAAAAACAATGTGGCGTCAAAGAGAAGTATATATAGTACCGATCGTCATCTCGGCAACTGGACTAATCCCTAAGAAGCTCAAAAGCAGCCTGGAGAAGATAGGTCTATCACTTTTCCTGTACATCAAGCTGCAAAAATCCATCATCCTTAGTATCTGTAGCCTGACCCGAGCATTTCTTTTGTTACAATAGTGTTTGAGTTGACTTGTCTTTTAGGACCGTCCACTCAAAGAAATCCAACAAATATTGCTGTGAATTACAGAGAAAATATGAATAATAATAATAATATTGTAAAATTCATAGTAAATATTCAGTTTCGTACAGTTTCTGAGGTAAGGTGAAGTTTACAAGTTTGTCGCAAGGAATAGTATAATTTTTGCTTTCTTATCATGTATGTTTAAATTTCACTTTTCGTCAGAAACTGTATACAAAAGAGAATATTTGTTGAGCATATTGCATTATTGTTAATGTATGACGAATAGTTTAGTTTGTTCTATTGCATAAAACGTGATGAAACAAACAACGATTTGAGTTCATATCAATGTAATGGGTTGAATCGTTCTCGAAAACGTAAATGTTAATAAGTAAAGAAGGGCGTGCGACAACTGAGCAGGAAGAAGTGAGAGTATCTAAACGGAGAGACACATGGAGTTACAGAATGAAATTTACTGAATGAAAGACTTTGCTGTGGAGTGCATTACCCCCCCCCCCCNTACCTGAATAAGGATATTATTTACTTGCGGCGTTTCTTTTCTTACGTTGAATTATTATTTTATTTATTCTTCTGACAGCTAAGACTGTGTCTAGGAACAATATCAGCCACTGAAAACGAAGCGATGAGAATCCTGTCATCTCCGCGCTTCCTGAAGAACGTCAAATTTCCTTACGTTGAGTGTCATCATGTAAATCGTAAATGTTATATTACAAGAGAAACCAGTCCTATTTTCGCACGTGTGTTCGTGTTATGTTACACCCTAACTCCACTTTACACTTTACAACAGTCGAAAATTACAAGTCTAAAATGGAGCACGTGGAGTCTTCACGTGGAGCACCTCTATGGCCGGATGGCACGCTGGTCGAATTCTTGCCGGAGGCGACACACGGCTGCGGGGGCTAGTGGAACTAAAATGTTTGAAATACCTAAACTATTCGTCCAAATTTTACGATTTAATGCCAGTTTTCATCTCTCTTAAATGCAGAAAACAATCGCATAGGAGTTGCAGATATTGATTATTTTGAAGCTCAACGTGGTGGCCGTTTTCATAACTAAATTCGGTACATTGAGCCTTAAGTCCATTTTTAAAATTTGTTCTCCACGGTGGGCGCCGCAGCGCGCCTCGTCAGAAATTTATCGTCAATCGACGAAAACTGTTATTGCTCAATGCCATCGAGGTGCCCGTCCTTTCCCGTGAAATGTCGGTAAATGCTCGGACATTACATACTTCTGCCTCGATGAATGTCTAGGGCTCAATACTATAGTACGGTCTGAGATTCCCATACATAGGGAGGGTCTGCAATTGGAAATCAACATACCTCAAGTGCACATATGGTGACGCGTAATCGTGGGAACACAAAGTGATACACGCCAAGTTCATACTAATATTCAGGGATTCTATTCGCGAATTCTATACAAAAATTAAAAAATTCAGTCGTTTTAGTGGCTTGTGGTGGCCATCTGTTCCCACCATCCGACTCGTGAACTGTTCTTGAATTCAAAATCTAGAGTGAAAGAAACTGAATAGAAAAAAAGAATAACTATTGATGTACTTGCATTGTGTTTTTTAACGTACATTAACTGCATATTACGTACAAGAAAACATTATGGTAAAATTTGACGACTTTCACAGGAAAATATATTATACTGAGTGAACATTAACATACGAAAATGTTCATCTGAGAGGGATAATGTTTGTGAAGGGATAAGTTCGCCTTGTGCAAAGAGATATTGCATAAGGAATATATTTTCATTCTGCTTTCAATACAAAAAAACACAATAAATGAAACTCATATTTTCATTTACTTTCTCTACCCAGTCTCCCTATCTTCGCTATACCTATTTCATAATGAACTATTGCGTGTTTGACTAAAGATAGAATCCTTCGTATTCGGCTCATTTATCATTTAAGTTATTCAATTAACTTTTTCCAACAGAAAACTAACGCTTTAACAATTAAATATGTTAACTTTTGGAGTGATGAATTAACGTTTAATGAAGTTATATCTCAGATTAACTTTGCCCACTTCTGCTTATACGCTATTGCGAATAAAAAGAAACTGGATTCTGATATAACTATCCACTACGTGGACAAATTCCTTTGAAGACATTAAATAAAAATAAAAATTGACGTTCTTCGGAAGTGAGTACATTTGCCGCCTTATCAGTAGAGGTTAAATATTACAAATTTACTTGTTGGATCAAACAGAAGGATATTCGTTCACAATAAAACTAAAATATTCATAAAACCTCTCTAATTTGACATTAAATGTCAATTAATTCTTAAGATTCGTAATTCTTAATGCAAGCTGTAAAACCATCGTCTTCATAATTTCGATTTAATCAGAACGTGCGACTAAGTAGGGGAGACCGAGGCACGTTTTTCAGAGAGGCAATTTTTCTAACTCGTAAAAGTTTCTAAAGGAGTCAGTTAAGTGCTGAGCATTTGGTTGGACTGAAAGCAGTGACGGTCGACACATTGTATCCATGAGGATTTGCTAGATGGATGCTTTTTATTCGTCATGGAAATAAATTTCATTGTGTTTTAAAAGATGAGTAAATTTTCAAATCTTTCCAAAAATTTAGAAAGCATGTACTATCTTTGACATCGCATGTACTAAAAAGGAAATCTTTCTTAATGTATTTAAGTGCTTCTTTTGTAAATTATCTTTTGACCCAAGGTGATGTTGGTGCAGATTTGCCTATAACGAAAGGAGCAGGATTTCTAATTGGGAATACGCATTCGCAAAGCATTGCAAACATTCCCCAACCTCAATCAGCTAATCTTACTGTAACAAAAATTTTCTAACTGCTCAGTAGAATCAACCAAATAAGAACTGACACAAGGTCTGTGATTCTTGATCTCGTTCACCTTACTGAAAAACTACAGAATATAGATTTTTTGAGTTTGTTCATTGTGATTCACACACTGACAACTATTTGTAAAATGTTGATAGCCAACCCCAAAAATCAAACTATTTTAAATGAAGTTAACTATTTTTTTCTTTCAGTTTATTTATATAGTATAGTAGTATTGTAGCGTGTTTCTTGTGAAATAACCAAGAAAATTATTTTCAGTTTAAATCTGTGATTTACCACGTGTACTTTACCATTTGGATTTCTTGCCCTTAAATAGTTTTTTTTAGGTTAGAAAACTTACTCCGCTTACTAGGTACGTTTTCCCATGTGTCGTGACAACAATTAACTCTTAATTGATCTCGTAAAAGATATCTGAATCAATCTGTATCCAAAGGTTTAGTGAATGTAATGGTATTGTGTTGTTCTCAAAAGTATAATGAGAAATACAAAAATATAAATCAAAAAAGTAGGATAAGCGGTCCCGGTCTCCCCTACTATTCCAAACTATAATCTGATAAAGCTTCAGATACAAATATAGGTACCGCTTCAAAAGGGATTATTCACGGTCCTTAAAAATCTGGTGCTCAAACCATTGAACCTTCATTTTCTAATTAGAAGGACTAATCATGCATTAATTTTCCCAGACGACACGTCGAACTCTAATTGTCTGTATAAAAAATGAGCAATGTATCTAATTTTTTTTGCTTTGAATCCCATTGCAATAGCACGTAATTTTGATTCCCCATCTTCAATAGAAATATAACATGAGAAACAATGAATAAAGAGTTTAAAAAATCTTGTCCGGGTGTAAGAAAGTATGAACTTGTATTTAAGAATTCTTCAAAATACAAAAGGAGAATCTTCCACAAAATGTCATGGAACTTCATTGTGTTTGTTACAATGCATCCTTACTTTCTTTCTTGATTCGGCTATTTTTTTGGAGTTGTCTATGTAAAGCTTTGGAGTTCATTGAAGTGAGACCTTGATTTCGTTTCAGACTAACATACCGCTATTAAATCTGTTATTTGATGAAGCAAAAAACTTATGACTTCACTGTACTTATTATTACCGTACCAAACGAGATTGACATAAAATAACGTATTTTACCTAGCTTTCCTTAATTTTAATTTAATCTCCTAGTGGCTGATAACATATCAACACATCTCGGCTCTTAAATGTCAAGTACATGCATATTGAAAAATAACAAGAATGAAATGGGTAAACAATCTAACACTCATTCAATAGCATTACCATTCTGACTGAGAACTTCATGTATTCATCATCAATTTTCAAAATATTTTTAGTAGCGATTTCAAAAGTTTGCTTCTGCATCATTAAGACAAGTACGATGGGGATTAATGGGAACAAACATAGAGGGACTCTTAATTTAAGTTTCGGGACATTCCAGGGAAAAGTTGTCAATACCCTTTTGACTGACACACTACCACTTATGACAACTTCGGGCCGAAGTGTATGATACATTTCACTGGATTCTTCAAGTTTTTCATGTGTGTAAGCATTCTAATCCTTTGCTCATGAAAAATTCACTTTTGGATAATGATAATATTGACACAGCATATTGACCGTCGTTATTCAACTGGCATACATATGCACTACAACGTGAAGGTATCTCGCAGAGTTTACCTTTCGTAGAATGAACTCTGAAAAATATAAAAGAAAGTTAAATAATTGAAACGAACTTCATTTAAGTTACTCTTCCATTGAATAAAAATATATATTATTCTAAAATTCGTCCCAGGAAAGTGTTTATTACGCTGAAATACATTATTATATTGCATGTTCAATTAAACTACTCAGAACACAGAAGTACATTTTCCAGAACATTAATAAAACTATGGCTGAATGAGAGCAAGACACATAAAACTTTCTTCGATTTGAGCCAACCATCTCCCATATTTAAAAAACAATTATTGTTGACTTTAATAAATAAAATAATGCGACAAAATAAGAATCCAATACCAAGTATTGGTATGTTAATTATAAAATTGTTACCTTAAGCAATCACGTCTCTAATATATTCAAAAGTTTAAGTGGCATAAATTAACAATGCAATGAGCGCATACATGTACTCTGAAATGATGGGGAGTAATGGGAGCAAACATAGAGGGACTCATTTATTATGTTTCAGAACTTTCCAGAGAAAACTTGTCAATACTCGTTTGACTGTCACAGTACCACTTACGAGCAAGACACAATAGATTTTTTGAAGAAAAATATTGAGTAATATAATGCAATAAATACAGTATCCCCCAACAATATGTTAATAATATGCCTTAATGGAAGGCATTGTGTCTTACCACATGTTTTCTTTGTAGAGATTAATTGTTCGTAATTGACAGAAAAATAATTTCACGAAAAAGTAACGTAACCATAAAATATAAATAGTAAATCAAAAATTTGTTTGAACATGTATTTCCGCTTGGTACATACAACATTTCGTCTCAAGCACGTGGTCGCAAGAGAGTAATTAAAGTTGTTGTTACCTTCGTTTAATAATCCGCATTCATGAAGAATAGTTATCAAGTCTGAAGACCAATTGAAGCAGTGAATGAATATAAATAACAAGAACACACCAAACACATTTCAGATAAAGCCGTGGGCGCAGATAACATCGCACTGCTTCTAATAGAAATTAAGTAAGAGCCTTTAACTGTCGCCATACTGTCACAGACTTCCTTGGTCACGTTATTTCAACACACCACGACCTGTCCTTCTCGTGGGCTGCATAATATTCTAAACTAATGAACAATTACAAAGCCGAAATATAAAATTAGGAACTATAAGAAAATTAGAGCATAAAAACGTAAAATACAAACATTCTGGGCCTTCGATAAGGTGTGTGGGCCCCAAGCCTCACTTTATAAAGTAAATGTTTGTGAAAAAATCTTTTAATTGAACAGAAAGTAAATTAATCTTTTACAACATCACTAAATTGGAAAAATTACCTCGTTACTTTTGTTTTCTTATTTGTTATAAATAGAAATTAGTTTTTCGTCATTGCCTTACTTTTATTATCTATACAATTAGCAAAAACGTTACAGTTAAATTGACAATACCTAAATTAGTGAACTATTAAAATAATTTACATTTTATTGTTTCCTAAATAGAAAATCAAACTGAATATATTATCAATGAAATTCACGTATATTATCGAAGAAATATTAGTCAAACTTCTTACATCAGGAATTGTATTTTCATTGGCTAAACAATAATTCATAAAAAAAACGTTTAGTTATAATGCGTGCAATAGTTAACTACCAATAATGCATGCATATCATTAGTTATCGGTAAATCTCGTATCTTAACAATAAGTACCTAATACTGTGTTATATTATTTTTCTTATTTCTAACAAATCTAACCCGTCAACGGTCAGGTGAAAATTGGGACGGACCGAGACTCGTGTTGCGTAAGGACTTGGGAGTCGAGGCGGGTTGAGCAGTGGACAGCACACCTGCGGTCAGAGCAGGAAGTCCCGGGTTCGAGTCCCGGTCCGTCGCAATTTTCACCTGGCCGTTGACGATGCGAATACTCCTCCACGAGTAGGTGCTCGGAAGATGTGAGTTAAAATCTAATGAACATTTAAAGTAAAATTCATATCGTCTTCAAAACTACCACAACGTATGTCAATGAGGAAAATGGCACAGTATTGTATTACACAAGAACAGACATTAAAAGTATTCCAAGAATTCATAACATATCCATTGATAATGTAATACATCATCAACGCATTTGCGCGGTGAACTACAATGGCTCCAGCATTGTTAGCAGAAGCAATTAAAGCACACCGTTTGTTACTGTGCAGTGGGCTTAAGTACGTGAATATTTCAATAGAAGAACAGGTCTTGTATCCACGTACAATTTATTGTTTCTTTTATGCTTGGGTGGCATGTAATGTTTTAAAAGCATGGCTGGGTACTTACGTACAAACGAAAATATATGACGTGTCCACCAAGTGCAAGAAGAGAGCTGCGAGAGAATAGGCTTGCGTCATTGGAGTATGAAGAACGATTTCATAGGGTATGGGGTGTTTCCGTGATTCAGTTTATGGACTTTTTGTGTTAGATATGCAGAAACTACAAGTTATCACTATTTAATATAATTCTCATGAAATTTTAGAAAGACAATTTTCCAAACTATTTACATTATTCAGAATATAATTAAAAAATACAGGATGAAATAAAATTTCACTGCGATAGGATATTTTGGAAGAGGCGTAAATTACTTGTACTTTCATAACGTGAATCTACGAGTTCTTCTGAACACATTTATTCACTTTTTAGCAATTTTCAATTTTCTGAGAAAAGTCTTAAATTTTAACAAGTTCATTCACCTACTATATGTTTTAATTATAGACAATCGATCAATTAGTTAGGAGAAATGGGTCGCTGATGGAGATGCAGAAACAAAGCGATCGATTTCCTTGTTATTAAATATTGAATAGTGAGTGATCGAGTACTATAAGAAGGGTAGGTAGGAAATGTAAGACCAAAACTCGTAGTCCTCGTTGAGAGGAAGGGGAAGAAAGGGGATCATCCAACGAGGAGTATTAACTGCCCATAATATACAAGAATAGAGCAGCAAATTAGAGAAATGACCGATTTAGGGTCTTAAAATCATGCCGGTAAATTTACAGAGAGACATGGGTGGGAATATCGATATGGTGAAAATATAAGAAAAGAGAAATATGGAGGTATATAAAACGAAAGAAAAATGGAGAAACATGAAGAATAATGGAGAATATACAATGTATTGGGAAGATACAGAGAAAGAACTCGTAGGTGATATTTTAGGCAGAGAAAGGGAAGGACATATGGACGTAGAAATGTATGAGGAAGTGGATATAGAGGAAAAATTTATAGAAGAGGAGGAAATAAAGACTATGATAAAAGAACTTAAGGAAAAGCACTTGTTACGATGGCAATAACTATTGAGTTAATAAAGAAAACAGGAAATAGATATATCAGGGGAATAAAAGGCACAATGAATAAATGCTATAGATGTAGTTACTTTCCAAGGGCATGGAAAAATTGCAGAGCTCAAATTGTTTTATAAGGTGTAAATAAGAGCAAAGATAATTCTCTTATCTTGTTCAGGGAATATTTTAGAAATAGAAAAGGAAATATGATTGACAACAGGAAACAAAATGAAAAATAAACAATGTGGTTTCACAAAGGGAAAAGTATAGAAATGTCTGTAAATAAATTTCGGGAAATCATGGACAAATGGAAAAGTAAATATGTATTGGCTATATGTTTTACTTCAAAGGACCGTTTGACAGCGTTCAATGGATAATTGTCATGGAACTTTCAATTGATGATTTTCGATGTAAAAGAAAAGATACAGAAAATAGCTGAATCATATTTTCAAGTTGGTATACAATATTGAGAAAAGGAAACTAAAAGTTGATCTACATACTCAGAAAAGGGTGTCAGTAACGAGTCATGCTGGACCAATATTTTAGAATGTAGAGTTAGATAAACTATTGACGTAGATTTTAAAGATTTATACCGGATGTGACATTTGTAAGAAAAGGGAAAATGTGGTTTGCAATTGTAACAGGACATGGAATATGAAGAGATATTGTAAAACGAGAAATATGTGCGTGGATAATAAATGTGAATGTGGAAAAGGAATTGATAAAGTCGAGCATATTTTCTATGATTGTGAATTCAGTGGGGTGTAACGGGTAAACTGGTTTAAATAGATGAAAGCAAGAGTATTATTGGTAACACATGATTGGACAGGTTTTATAAACGAGAAACAACATTATAATGATATCGAAGAATTACTGGCGAAGAGTATGTTAATAAGAGGTACATAAAATTGACTAGCTAGGTAGTAGATGTGCCGAAGTGACCGCGTGGGGGGTATTGCTAATCTAACGCGGCCAAGATTTACTTATACACAAGGAAACAGAGAAACGAGACAGTAAATAACAGATGGAGAATGTCCAATAATTGGAAAGATAATTAAACAAAAGGAAAAGGAAATAGTGAAAGAAAAGGTAAACGTAATAATGAAAGAAGATGAATTAATGAAAGAAAAGAATTGAAGAACTCTGGTGGTTAGACAGCCGAGGAACAGAATTCAATAAGTTTACAAAAATGAAAAATATCATACCATTCGCTGAGGTGCTGGTGTGTGATCGTGAGTTTATGCAGTATTGGAAATATCACTAATAATCTCAGCGACCCCTAAACCTTTCATCACCACACTAATATCAATAACTTTCGATTCATTTTACATATCAACCCATTTACACCCCCTTACCAGGGGGAGCTAGAAGTGATTTCCCATGAAAACTGAATATAGCCTTACACGATTACAGGATGTTACAATCAACTCAATAATGCTGAAAGGTATGAAATAGTCACTAATATCTATCATTTCCGATAATTTGAACATATCAACCCCTCCCCTTGGGGTGAAGTTGTGTACACAGGCTGATTTTTGACTTTAAGGTCTTCCAGAATGACTCTACTAATTTACGCGACCCCAAAAACTACGATCTCAACACAAATACAGTTCATTTTCGATTATTTTTACATTTCATCCCCTAACAAAACGGAGTACGCTTCCGCATAGGGGATGATCGTTTACCTAATAGGCAATGAGACTGTGAGTCTTCTCTTCTACGAACGTCTTTGATAATTGTTACGTCCTACCCCAGTGAAGCTAGGGGTTTAACATCTCCAATTTGGACTAATTGTGCACATACGAAGCATCATGGGCATCCTTGATTTCAAATACGGGGTGATTGTGTATTTATGCGTTTTCGTGAATGTCATTATTAATTTCAGCGACCCCAAAACTATGATCTACACACTTATATCATTCATGTTTGTTTATTTTTACATTTTTCACATCCCAAAGGGAGTACATTTCCTTACGGGGGTTGTACAGAATTCCAGAGAAATTGCAGTAAATTTGGATGTTGAGGTTTCGAAGGACCAGAAATGCGATGAAAGTGGTTGAGATGGGAGTTGAGCAATACAAGTACCATAAAAATAATTTAATAACATAAATTGCAACTAGCAAAATAAACCATTAAAATAAGGGATTCAAATGAAAGAATACAAAACTGGGTGCTGTGTGAAAAACTGGATGAGTTGATGCGAAGAGGTGACGACAGAATGACATGATTCTTCAAATACTTGGTGGTTCAGTCTAGACGATGTTAGATTGATGTTGATTTGATGATTTTGGGTTGACGTTCAGTTGATGTTGAAAGACTGGTAAATAGGAGGCCAAACAAGGAGCACGTGGTGGTTTGATCGGGAAATTATCTCATGGAGCCGATTGCTTGTGACGACACCAACAAGATTTGCTGTGGCTGGCTGAAGACAATTCCAGCAGAAGTTTTCTGTTTGAGCCTGAGAAGACGTTGTTGGCGTGGGCGCCAGATGACCAATGAGCGAGCGAGCTAAAGAGCCCTTCAGCTCGTCCGAGGGATGTTCATATAGGTGATAGTCCGCGCGCCAGCGTGACGTCACAGGTCGACCTGTGGGTATCGATCTTCCATCTCGTTCGATTGACTTGATACCTAAAGCCAGGCTGTTTGAAGTTGTTCTGGCGAGGAAACATAGAATAAAGTTTCTGTAGATTTCGTGATGACTTAAGGCTCGTTTATTAATACTATGTTCATCCCCTTCTTCCTCATTTAATTTTTTTAACTCAAAGGCCTGATTTTTTCATAAATCTATGAAACTTCAGTAAATAATCCACAGAAGTTCAACAATCGAACACACACAAAGAGCGGCGAGTCCACAGACTGTTAACTTGTCCTATATTGCTTTTTGTGATCAAAGTCGCAACAGGGATGATCTTTGACTTAAGCGGCATTGAGAGTGTGACTCCGCTCTTCTGCGTCTTGAAAACTAATGTATTCACCACCAATATTGGTCATTTTTGTATTATTTTTACATGTGTATCGTTCCCACTCGTACCCCTTGGATGCTAGGAGTATATTACCTCCAAAGTGAACTTATTGTAAATGTAGGAAGCATCGGGAATGTCTTCACCCATCCCAGTAATCCTTTCCAGAAAAAAATGTCAGAAAAGCATCAACCCCAATTTTTGAAGCCCCTGACCCCTTTGTAACGTTGACATGCGCCGACATTGCATCGCTGCAACCACTACAGCGACAGCCGCCATCACAGTTGCTACCGCCGCCGCTGCCTGCATTGTGCATTCGTGGGAAACCAATATGCGGATCTTGGCGATGAAGGCGGTGGCAGGTGACGAGAGACGCTTCGGCGAGAGGCAGAAGACAGGCGATAACGAGAAGGCACGCGACTGCAGTACTGGACACAGTTCGCGATGGCACCGGGCAATTTACCCGCGTGCAAGGAGGCTACGCGACTCCAACTTCCCGGCAGGTGGGCCGTCTGTCTTTTAATCCGAGAACAGGGAATCTCGGATGGAAGAACGTTCTTTTTATTGTTCTATTAGCCCAGTTATTTATTTGGATTTAATTTTGTTTTGTGTTTGAGAAATAAATAATTTGATTGTTGCTATATATATAAAGTTAGCAAAAATGTTCTCATACGTAAGGTTAATTATTTTCATCGAGTTAATTGAATTGACAAACCCCATTCGCCCCTACCCCTCCATGAGGAGTTTTGAGGGACAAGTTACATGCCTGAGGGCATTCCCGAAATGCATTTGCACTCCAACTTTAAAATTAATTGCTCAAACCGTTCTCTTTTTTTCTAATACAGAAGTTCTCTTGTAGTCCTTTAGTCCAACCCCTCTTAGCTATGTAACGGGTAGAGGTGGCATCACCACTCTTTCCAGAATAAAGACAACCTTATAACCTTCAGACCTCAACAGGAAATCCTCTGCTTTTAACAGAATGAGTAGTAAGGACTAGTTCGAAGGTGCATGTTTGATCCCAAGATACTCGTTACTTTCGTTTCCTGGTTGTTTATGCAACCCACACGATTTACTTGCCAAGCAGGTGGTATGTCGGAAGACTTGCGTTTTTTCATTCTCTGGTAATTACTCGTAAATGCAACCATTTTATTACCATACGCTACTCATGATATGTTTATTATCCCACTATCCATTTAATTTTTTCACCATCATTATAATGACCTGGATGGCGATACGAGTGTTGATGTTACTGGGTTTTCGTTTGTCATGAACTGAGTTTTTTAAATTGCTATATCTTTTCATGTGACATGAATTCTTGTTTCCAATTCATATTTCATCATCATTATACTGATGACCTGGAGGTGATACGAATACAGACGTTATTTGGTTTTCGTTTACTTTCATGAAATGAGTTTCTAAAATCGCCATACCTTTTCACATGACATCAAGAGAAATTATCGTTGAGTGGCTGCGTATTTTTCTTTCATTGCGTATCGTGCATTCATTTTCATTGAGTAGAAAAAATAACACAAGTTTCCGCGTATTCCACTAACTCTGCGAGTAAATGTTGTGTGTTGCATGAAAAACCACGAGAACTTAGGCAGCGCGTATTTCGAGATCAAATATGCACCCTCTCACAAGAACCCCTACATCTCGTTTGGTTAAAATTAACGGGTTACCCATTCACTTCTGATGAAAAAGGCGTGTTTCTTTTTACGAAGTCACGAAGAGTTGAACTTAAGGTGATGTGTCAGAGATTTTTTCGTTTTGGATAAAATAAAATAAAAACGGTTTGAGCATCTGAAATTAATATTGCGGTGCAATTGCATTTCGGGAATGCTCTTCTTGGGCACGTAACTTTTCCCCTCGCAACTCCTCGGAGAGGGATGGGGAGGGGTAGATGTGGACTGGCAATTCACGACGGAGTCATACCGAAAAGAAACTACTTAAAGCATATAGTTAAAGATCCTTCCACAAATAGTGACAGTTGCAGAAGGTGTAATGCCAAAAGTGAAACAACAGAACATATCATATCTGGGTGCACAACTCTTGCTCAATATGACTATCAACGTCGCCATAACCAAGTAGCTTCAATACTACATCAATCTCTCGCTTCACAAGCACTTGAAAACTGATCCTCAACCCTACTTTCACTCTTCGCGCTAACTGGCGTCGGAGAATGAACACTACTGAGTTTACTACGACTGAACCATATTAACTGCCAATGCAACAGAAGAAAAAAGACCTGACTTAACTCTAATGGTCAAAAGAACAACAAAATAACCTTCATCATTGATGTAGTCATATCCAATAATGTCAACGCTCAAGTGACCTATGCAGAGAGGATTAGGAAATACAGCAACCCAGCATTCCAAATTCAACAGCAATGGAAAACTCGCACACAAATTCTTCCCATAATTATTTCAAGTACAGGAATCGTACTCAAACTTAGACAAAATCTCAGTTAAAATACCAACCGTAATTATCATGAAGGTATCCATTATTCTTAATACATGCAACATAGTTAGAAATTTCCTACAATAACAGATAGGGACAGCTGCTTAGAATATCGTTCCTGCAGCTGACCAATATACTAGAAACACGCCTGAGAGAAAATTATAATAATAATAAATTTTATTTTAAAAAACACTTACAAACTGGGTATGACCACACGGAGTACACTTAACTAATTAGGTAATGGGGCCGAAATTTTTAATTAAATATGTTGTACTTGCTTATTGACCTCGAATTGTCTTTTTGACGTTATTCAAACGGCCTATTCGTATAAAAACAGAAACTTTCGGAATAGGGTGAATTGTTGGAATGGGTGACCAGGATTGGATTACCTGTAGCGGCGGGGAAACACATAAGTAGCACTGAAAGTTGCTTTTAGAGAAGTCTCGAATAAACATAAGGGGGTATCTAGACACAACATTTCAATTCATATGTCTCAATACATAGAAGTTACGGTGAGAAGAACTAAGTGCACCGTTAATTTTGCCATTTAAATTAATCGAATTTAAATCATATTTAAGTGAATAAAAGTTAACTTTCTTCATTACGATAATCATAATTTTTTAACTATAGATTATCGAAAATCGTTTATACTTTTGTTGTGGTAAGAAATAAAATTAAATATATTGAAAAGCAATTTTATTTCAATGTTGAGCAGAATATTAATTGGCAATAACAAAAAACATCATATGAAGTATAGTTTATTTTTTGGACAGTACGAAAAGAAGACGACATCCGAGGGCCGTTTATTTGTGTATTTAAATTTATGGATGACACAATACTGAATTACGAAGGTTTGGTTTTGGCATGTTCGTGACTGCTTATCTGTGACACCCTGCAGGTACATTTGCTACTGCTGAGAGGCGTATACAAAACATGCATGATAATGTGCAAAATACGTTATTTTTATAACCATGCAATAAAATACACGGGTAAGTTGTATATCTGTGTAAATAATATATTATATGTGTATAAAACGCAAAATAGATTTTTGTAGTTCAATTGATTCTTCTCCTTCAACATAAAATGGAAACCTACCATAAAATAAATTTTTTAAAGGATATTTCATATTTTGTCCAGTTTTTTATTTATTCAGAACTTTAAATACTGGAACTCTAAACAAATACTTAAAAATTATTTTCTCCATATATTTATATTGTGCTGCGTTTAAATATTTATAAATTCGCAATAATTGAAAGAACTCAATATGACTCAAAAATTATTCTAGTTATTACAACAAACTTTATCTTCTGATTCTTCACATTAAACATTCGCAAGGGAATGTGTTAGGTTGTCGGGGTATGCAAGGTATCGAATCAACTTTGCTCAAGAGAAGATGAGGAAATCCGAGATCTAAACATCACTTACTTCGGTTGCGCGAGAATCAAAACCGCGCTCTCCCATTCAGCAGCATGTAGTAAGATGCTACCACTACACCACCGTAGTCAGTGTCTTTAAGTCTTTTTTTTTCGTAAAGAAGCGTCTTAAACTCAAAAATCATTTCAAGGCATCAAATTATTCTATTTTATACCATTCAGTATTTTAGTGAAAACTGAAACCTGTGTAGTGTAGATTATCCAAATTTATGTCTTTGACGCAGATCCCCGTGACGCGCGCATTCGAATGCCGTGTGTGGCGGATTGCCATATTATCGGATCTCCAGCAAATTCCTAAATTCTCAATGCCGTACTATTAGCAATGTCTCCATTAATCGTGTCCGAAAAACGTTTCACTTCTTTATGCATCATGTTTTGATATACAAAATTTCACTTCATATTTACAAAGAGAAGCATTTTATTGGCAATATCTTGTAAATTTTTTAATAAAACACAATTTTTCTCAAAAGATAACATTATTTTCACACTAAAGAAAAATAGTATGCGAATTTTATTGAATTCTATCAATTCATAATCCACGTTACACGTGACAATGGTGAAGATATCAACTAAAATGCCTTTTAATTTACAATCGAACATATACCATCTAACATAATATCATGGTTCAAGTATAGTTATATGAGGATCCACTATTAATTTACTTTCAACTATCGCAAGAGGAAGTACTTGTATATTTGTTTATGTCAATAAATAATTTATGGGAAAAAAGGAGTGACAGATTCACATGTTCACGTGGTGGACAATAATTTAATTTACTCTTCGAGAGCAAGGAATGGACTATCCCATAAATTCTGTGACTCTCTACGGCAATTGTTTTTTCAATTTTTCTCCATTATTCCGATCAGACAACGAAATAAACGTGAATTCTGGTACGTGAGAACGTTCACTAGCTTCCAGACTATGTGAATAAAGGCTAGCTACCTAGCTTCCCAACGCTTTAATATTCCATGCGAGAGGGAAGAATAATTTACTTCAATTCTTTAAACAGAAAAATCAGTGTAAAGGAAGGACACTCACAGTATGGAACGTAACATCATTATACTAAGAAGAAATATGATACAAATAAATATTATGTGTGAAAACCTCTTAGATAAAGTGAAGTGTGTGTGTGTCAGTGTAAAATGTGTGATGGCGACCTGATTTTGTATTGTGCAACTTCTAAAGAGGATATAGCACACGATTTGATATAGGTTTGCTCCTCAGTAAAATATTTGGTAAGTGCTAGTTTTGCGATATTCCTTGTCAATGAGAATGACCATAACCAGACAGAAAGCAAAAAAGAGAAATTATTCCAAGGCTCTGCTGAAACAGAGGAAATAAACGAAATATTTTGCGATAACCTAAACCAAGTCCTTGAAGCCAATAGATAACGAGAATCAATTAACAATTTCAATTCCAAAGATGGAAGATTGCTTAGATACGAGTATCCTCTAAATTAAAGGTGACAAAGATTTGGAATCTTGCAATGAAAATCTTCGACTCTTGATATCCGCCGCATACACGACATTTTAATAGAACGAACACTGATTCATGGAAATAAATCCCAAAATATCATTACTTGCTAATAAATAGAAAATGAGACTTACAGCAAATTTAGACCTCCTCTAATAAGAATATGTTTTGAAGCGATACGTCTATTTTCTGAAGTGTAGAGAAATTTACTCATTCACAAATCGTGTTTAATTGAAAGACATTCCGATTTTGATAGGAAAAGAAATACAGAAAATTACAAATAAAGCACAAGTAGAAATTTATTTATTCAACATGAATACAAAATATTTTAGTTAGGTATTATGCAAGGAAATAGTGGGAGTTTTAGGGAAATGAGGTAACTGCAGGATTAGAGACGAAGAATTGTTGCGCGAAAAGTTCGAAGGATCAAAATTTCATGAGAAATTCAAACAATGTAACTTAGGCGATCCGACTGCACAAAAAGTTCCGTTAATCATGGAAGGTTTAAACTACTAATAAAAGCCAAGATTCTGAAGCTGCAGTGAAGAAGAAGACGACAGTGAGCAAGATAGATGGAGGCAATACCTGAACTCAGCGCAAGGAGCGGGGCGAATGAAGAAGTCACAGAGAGTTGTTGTGTCAGTTCGTCAGAAAGTAGACAGATATTCTTCCACGATATTCTTTTTCTTCTGTCCAATCACACATTTTTATTTTTCAGATTTTTTAATTGTATTTTTTTACTTTATTGCGTGTAATTTGTTTTTTTTTTCAAATTCTTAGCTTTAAGTCGTGAAATAGTCAATATTAATTCAAATTATGAAATAATAAGCTGTCAGTCGTGAGGTGATTTTACCATACCTCCTCAAGTACGTACTATAAAATATCTTATAAAATGGATGTTGGCTACAATACGTGGTGTTTCCTGTTGACTATTTGGGGTAAAGATAGTTGACGGTATAGGAGATAAGGGTGATGCTTGCCGTAATACGTTACGATGGGTGCAAAGAAAATAATTCTTCATAGAATATATTTTACCAGGTAAACAGAAGTTATTCGTTTCGAACAGGAGTCGTGGAATGCTTGGCGCTCTCGCTTGATTTGAAGCCTTTAAGTCATAATCCATCGAAAAGTGAAGTCGGGAAAGCAGCTGTCGAGTGTTCTTTTAGTTATTCGTAACTGTTGATGAGAGATTTTGTGAGAAACCACTTTGTAATAGATGAAATATACAGTTATCGAAAGTAATGACTCGTTTCAGATTAACTCTTTAAATACTTTTAACAGAGAATATTTACTCTTTCTGATTGTCCAACGGATCAGTAATGTTTTTGGTTGTTTAGATTTACAATTTTGTAATGAGTAGTTTTCATTTCTTAAAAAATCTAACAAGCACAAAAATAGCTGATAAATATGGTACGATAGTTTTGAGGAGGTGCTTGATGCAGTATAAGTTTTCGCTGAGAATTTATAATGTGGTTCTTAATTTATATATTCACTTTTTATTTTCCGTTTAGAATGTATAATTTTCTGGCAACCGCATAATGCGATAAGATCGTTCATAGATTCAAGTTATCATTTACATGTTTAAAGTAGAATTTTTGGATCTTAGGTAGTGAGAAGTTTCTCATACAGTATTTCTTAAAACGAGTAGCGTCTTCAGTTATTACAATTTCACTTCTATGAATCACCACTGATGTGCTATTTATTTCAGACTTCCGTGCCTAATTGATTCTCCAAAAGATTGTTATGAGATGAAAAGAGAACTGATTGTACTGAAAAAAGAATTATGTTTAATTTCCCTCTTATATAACTCGTGATGTTGCGAATAAAGAGCTCGCTTTCCACATCTAGAAACGGTAGCTCGAACCTCCAGTGATCCAAGTGGAACGTATCATGATTGACAAAGCGGGTCTGAGCAATTTTTCCCTCTCTTTTATTCCACAACATGCACTCATCATTCATCATTCATTTCCCCAATGTATCATCCACCCTAGGGAGGTGCTGCATCCCCCTTTTTCCCTTGTCAGAAGAGAGGCCTTATTTCATCTTCTTTTTTTATTGGGGTTTAACGGCTCGCCGACATCGAGGTCATTAGAGCCATAACATTTTTGTACAGGTAGGGAAAATGCTGTTACACACTAGGGAGAGCCAACATGACTCTCCCCGCGTGTGGGACTCGCCGAAAGACTCGACCATAGCCACTAAAAACCCTCCTGAATTACCATATATCCAAACATGAAGACAGAAAACAGTTGCCTAAAGTATTACAAAAACGAATACAAAGAAAGATTTAAAGTTAGAAGATGTAAATTTGAATAACTGGAAAAATAAAAATGGATGTAAATCCAAACCCTCCCGAGAACTTGTGGGAGGAGCCCCAATTCATTTATGGATTTAAGTCATGAAATACAAATAAAGTATTTCGTCTTCAATTTGTGATTCCGGAGGATATGGGCGAGCTACATGCGACGCCTTCATACATACATACATACATACATCTTTATTTAATTAAAAACCCTTTATTGGTTTTAGTCGGGGAGCGACGTGACCGGAAGGTTCCGTGATTCAAAATTCTGCATTCACGTTCTCTGGATTGGGTTCAAGGGTTCAAATATTTGTTTGGAAATTCGATGTAGAATGTGACCTTGGAACATTCCTGGAACTCGGACGAGCATCCTCCTCACTTGCGCTGTCGGACTTTCCTGTCGCTAGTATCTCACTTATAGGCGTTGCTAGACAAACCAACGATTTTTCACGTTTTCATTTCTAGCCAAATAACTTTATATTATCTGAAATCGAGACAAAATTCCTATTGAGTTAATTTAATATTGAACATAATTTATTATATTTCGAAATTACCAGCCACCATAGGGTTAAATTATCAGCATTTCGATCCTTCCAGATCAGGACCCTCATTAACATGTAATTCATAAGAGGTCATACACACAACGACTGTAATCATTATTAGAACATTATGTTTTATATTTCACTACGCGTTTTAAACTGGTTTTAATGATTTGAGTCGTCAAGTATATGACCTTTTATGAATCATATCTTGATAAGGGTCATCATTTCAAAGGATCGAAATGTTGATGGTTTTAACTTTTCTTTCACTGGTAATTTACTATCATACCTGAGAAAAATTCATAGTAATATTGAACGTGTTTAAAAGACAATGCTGAATTTCTGAATAATTTGGATTAGTTGCTTAACACAGCTGTATATAAAGGGCTGCAACTCAACAAATTAGGATACTTTATCAGTTGGTGATAAAGTCAGTTGTAGTTTCATTTCGTATCAGATAGTGGTTTCATGACACAAATTGTTTCTCCTCTATCACTATATTTGTATAGAAGGGGATTACGGATTCTAATTAACATTACATACTAATTCTATCATAACACCAATATTGAAGAACTTGAAACATTAGTGACAATTTAGAAAGAACAGTCGAATGAACGTCACGCAAGCTAAGCTCGCGTAATGCATCTAGACATAGCAAAACATTACTATACGGCGAACATTAGATGAGCATGCACCTGACGAAAAAGTCACTGAAGAAACGGTTGATGACTACTTCAATACATAATGATGTGAAAATTTGTTTAAAAAATGCGTCGGTCGAGACATTTGCGAAAAGAGCCAACGAAGACTTTTGGCTCAATACACTTCAATATTTCTTCTGATTCAGAATATGATACTCTACAATATTATTTATTTTTAATATATAATTCAGAAATAATAGGTCTAAAATATAAAAAAATTCAATTTATGTAAACAATGAAAAAATAGACATTTCTCGGACTGACTCAAAATTTAAACATGTGTGAATTTCAAAATGTGATTTACTTATTCGACTCAGAATTCAATTCCGTAAATTTTTTGAAAGAGTGAGTTTATAAAAAATGTAAAGTTTGGGAGTTATTTGCAACAAAAAGAACGAAAAAGTCCGAAAAGTTTGAGGTTTTTGATACACTCCTCCTAGAGACATAAAATCAATGAAAAAGGTATCAATGAAACTATTTCTAAAGAATTAAATCCATTTATATAAAACAAATTTAGATTAAATTATTAAATACTAACCGTGCAAAGAATGAAAACAAATAGAATAGGTTGCATTAAAATATGTCAGAAACCTCACATTCTGTAGTAAAAAAGCTAATAAGATTCTGGGGAATTATTGTTTTAGAAATTGCCTTTTCAAAATATTACATTTGATTTGTTTCAAAGAGTTACTTAAATTTTGCATTTATTCCTTACGTATGAAGCACATCGTGCGAGGTGTAGTTACATAAGGACTGAATAAATACTCCATTTAATATCTCGTGCAGTAATTCAACGATCATTTCTTTCACTGGATTTGAAAAAATTATTAGAGTTTAAAAATTGTGTGGCGATAAATTACTCATACGTGAAATGTTCAAACAATTTCCAATTGAATTTTATTGATTGTTTTTAATAGTCGATCGGTAAATTATCGGCGGTTTAGATGATAAAAGCATTGGTCAGTAATTGTAATTTGATTCTGACATTAGTTATCGGTAATTGGGCAACTTGAAGAATTCTTACAGTTATGTCTAACACATAAATGGATAGTTTATCATAATAATGTGATTGCCCTCTCGACGTTTTCACGGCAATCCTTGGAATTCTTATTGAAATTCTCTGCTGGTTTAATTAGATTAAGTAATTCATTTCTGGAATTCTACACTGCAATGGAAGTGGACCCTAAAAATAATGTGGATTTGGGATGTCAAAAAGTGTCCAAATACGTAGTTTGTAAAGAAATATTTACAGGTTTTATGCCATATTTAAAGTGATAGATGACCCTGTAGTTGTTATAGGGCGCTTCCAAATTCTGGAGTAATAAAAGTAGGCAGAGGGAAATGTTCCAAATGTTACTGTTGTAATATAGCTACTACATTCGTGTCACTTACGAAGCACAAATGTATATAGCGTGACAATAGCTTTAAATGTATCTTCAACAGCTGGGGGAAATTCTATGGTTATTGCTACGTAGTAAAGTATTAGTGTTTATTTGTATATTTGTGGTATGCGTACCACCAATTGTATTTGCCGCTGCCGCGGCAACGATCGGGGCAACTCGGTCTGCCCCGGCCAACGTCGTGCCGGGCGCGAGGGAGGTGCCCCTCCTTCCCCACCAAACGACCTGCGCAGAGAACTCTCTGCGCAAGCCACCGCCGCCATCCGGCCAGCAGGTCGCCGCCACCACCGCCTCCAGGGCGTTGGATATATAAGGGTGGCGGCAAGGCACCACAGACGAAGAGTGAAGCGGAGTGAGCAGAGATAGTTACGAGTTACCACGATCTACAACATTTCTACGACAACGACCACGCTGCTATTGACTTTGGATCTTTCTCACTGGACACCGGAATACTGGACTGCTAGAACTTTTGGAAGACGACACGGCTACGCTTTTGGTACTTTCTGTAGTCCGCTTGGCCCGGACAAGATTGTTCACTTGTAACAGTTACTGCAATAAAACCATTTGTTGAGTTTTAACTTGTACTTGTTGATTCGTTCCCTGGCGGGACACAACAATATTTAATATTGTTTTAAAGAGTTATCTCCAGGAATTATTTCTCTGATGTTATGCTGCTTTTGTTAAAATTTAATTAGTTAAGGTATGTGTCAGAGCGACTAAGCTGAAGTACCAAAAAAATATGTTTTAAATGATTGTTTGAACCATTCCCTATCCAGTGGCGATGAATTTTTATACCCTTACGGCGCAAAATGTTGAATTATTTGACTTTAATTTACTCTGGGCTTGTATGGAGAAACTTTCGCGGGCTCATGTTATTCTCGCAAAAGTACCGGCTTAACATAGCAAAAGAAACCTACAAAAACATAGTAAATGAACATAGGAACGCAATGACGTTAAAATTTTCATACCTTATGGGGCATTTTCAATAATAATTCACAAAAAACTGTGGAAAATACTGTTCTGACGGAAATCGTAGCCGCATCACGTGACTGAAGACAATGCAATCCTCTTAAAAGAAGGAGTCAAACGACAGTCTAAATTAATTATCAAGTTTCAAAATCGCAAAGTATATGCAGTATAAAAAATCAGTAGAATGAATTATTAATTAATAAGAACTACTATGGTGAATATTTCCAAGTTTCGTGAATAGTTGGTAACTTGACTTCAGTCAACGCGCGCATAATATCTTAATGAAGAGGAGGTCAATTCTATCACTTTCGCAGGCAGCAAAAGAAAAGAGAAAACTGATGAAATATTTTAGCTTAGAAACATTTTCCCCATGATTTTGAGAATCATGTAAAGGATTAGGTTATTATTATTATTATTATTATTATTATTATTATTATTTATTTGGCACTACATCCCTTTGAGAGCCTTGGCCGTCGCGGAGGGTAGAGCTCCGCGATTTCTTGATCCCGGCACTAGAAGGAGGAGATGTGGTCAGCATCTCGCTCCGGCCGGCTTTTGGGTCCCAGGATAGATCCTGGTACTCATTTGATAGCAGGCTGAGTAGGCCTGGGAGCCAGTCTGGATGTAAAGGATTAGGTATTGGACGAAATCGTTGGTAATAATTGGAGTATTGCAGATATGTGGTAGTGGGGATAAAAAGATTGTTTGTTTATTTTTTTGATGGAACAGGACAGGGTTGATAACTCACATTCAGATTCATTGTTTGGGAATGATTATAAGGGGAATGGAATAAGGGAAATTACAGAGATTTGTTTTTCAAATGTGAAACTTGTATTTGATGTGTGATGACAATTTGATCAAGTGTACATTTTTTTGCTCCATGTAGTAACCTTTCGTTTGATCTGTCCCCTGCAAATATTGAAATTCTTGCAGGCATATATTAATATCCTGAGTATGTTGAAAGCTGGTGGAGAAGAACTGGAAAGAAGAGATCAGTTAAAACGAAGTTTTTTTTAAATTTACATAGGGTCATATAATAAAGCGTGAGTTTTAGAGGTTTAGTTTTTAAATTGGCAACACTGTTTCTTGTGATTGTCAATTTGACAGTTGACAGTTGATTTGTAGTCAATACTTTTTGCCATTTCACCATGAATAGACTTACGTCAGAACAACGCATGCAAATTGTGCAAATTTATTTTGAGAATCATGGTTCAGTCGGCCAAACTTAACGTGCGCTACTTCCATTTTATGGTCGACATAAACTAAAACCGAGCAAATTATTCGGAAAACTATGGATCGTTTTCCCACCAAGCACACTGTAGTTGATAATACGCATCCACAAAAACGCCATACAGTGTGCACAGAAGAAGTTATTGCTGCTGTGGAGCATAGTGTTGAGGATGACCCGAATGAGTCTATTCGCTATCGTGCACAGCAATTCAAGCTGTGCCCATCCACTTTGTGGAAGATTTTCTGGAAAGATCTTGACTTACGAGCTTACAAGATCCTGCTAGTGCAAGAGTTGAAACCGCGTGGCCATTATGCGCGCTGTACGTTCGGTGAATGGGCCAAAAACAATATTCAGCTTGATCCTCTTTTTCAACGCAAAATTTTGTTCAGCGATGAGGCTCACTTTTGGTTCAAGGACTACGTCAATAAGCAGAATTGTCGAATTTGGAGTGGAGAAAATCCAGAAGCCTTTGTTGAGACGCCTTTACATCCATTAAAAGTCACTGTTTGGTGTGCTTTATGGGCAGGTGGAATCATTGGCCCATACTTCTTTAAAGATGTTGACGGCCAGAATGTTACCGTCAATGGAGAGCGCTATAGAGCCATGATTGCTGACATCTTCGTTCCTCAGTTGAATGGTATTGATGTGGCAGAGCGTTGGTTTTAACAAGATGGCGCAACGTGCCACACAGCGCGCGACACCATCAATTTATTGCGGGAAACATTCGATGAGTGCATAATTTCGCGTAATGGACATGCGAACTGGCCTCCGCGATCGTGTGATCTCACACCTATGGATTACTTTCTTTGGGGATATGTGAAATCACTAGTCAACACAAGTAATCCACAGACGTTGGAAGTCAACATTTGCCGCGTAATTGCCAATATACGGCCCCAATTGCTCGATAAAGCGGTCGGAAAGTGGACTTCCCGCTTGCACTTCATTCGAGCCAGTCGTGATGCCCATATGCCCGAAATCATGTTTAAACACTAATGGCATAAAAGTATATTTTAAATAAAGCCAACACCATGGCCACAAACATTATTTCTACGGGTTTTATTTCATTTTAAATTTGTATTCCTCTAAAGAAAACACCCATTATTTATTCATACGTTATTTACAGTATAGATCCAAAGAGTTGTTCTCATTTCCTCTGAAATGATTATCACCAGAAACAAACATAGTTTTGTCCTATCTGTTCATCTGGTCATCTTCTCCTGTGAGTCTCTTTGATTTTTACTAGATAGTTGTACCGTATTCTTCCACCAGACAATAACCGCCTTATTCCATAAAGATCCTTTAAGTCGCCACTACATACAGCCAGCTCAGCCTGTTCTATAAAATCATTCACCCATTTCAGCTTAGCTCTCCTTGCACTTATTTTGATAGATTTATTAATCGAGTGATTGTTTCCTTGTTTAGCAGGAGTTATGTTTTTGCTTCAGAAGTTGCCTTTGCGCGATGAGATTCCATGTTTCATTGCGCATCCAATCCTTCTTGAGGTTGACTTTGTACCCCATTATTTTCCTACTGACCGCAAGTAAATTGCTTTTGAGGGTCTCCCAATTTGTATCCACATCCTCATCCTGTGTGTTCATTTCACTGAACACCTGGTACCTATTTCGCAGCTCGAGCTTGATTTGGTCTCTAACCTCCTTCTCTCTGATTGTGCCGGTATCGAGTCTCTTTTTACCGGCATCGAACATAGTTTTGACATAATGATTTACTATGTCTTCAATACAGCTTTTGACTATGTGGTAACATGTAGTGGCATTCACGCCAGTGTATCAGTGTCCAGCCACACATTGACGTCGGGATGAAACTTTTTGAGTAGTCATGGATTTCAGATTACAGCACGCATTTTTCAACAGTCAAATAAATTAGTATCAAACTTCACTATACATGGTTTATAACTGTACATGAAGAAAAACACACACACTGTGCAATTCGTTGCAACAATATACTATTAAAATAATTGTACAAGTAAAGGCACTCGTTACAATGACACATTTCAGCGGAACCGTCAGTGCGACTGACGAGACATACGTTGTAACTGAATTATTTAGTGAAACTTCTTCTCAGGAACTGTCTGGCACACCTCTAACTGGTTCGTCAGTAATGTGATTGTACAGAGTAGAGATATGCCTTTCACAAAATATCCCAGAATGCAAATGGAACAATGGACTTAATGCGTTCGTGTATTCTGGCAAGTCGAGAGCGCTGCCAAAAGTGTGAAATAAGTGCAAGAGCTCTTCGCGCCAAACACGAATAAGCTTTGTTCAACGTTAGCTCTTGGTATTTGCAGGTAACCACTTATTCGACTTCACTACCTTACTTTCGATGAGAAAAATTACTCGTGGAAGTGATCTACGTTACAGGGAACTCCGCTTAATAAATGTGAAATCTAAACGAAAGACTACAATGGACATGTCCGTCTTTTTACTCCGAGATACATCTGCAAAGATAAAAGCATTGAGACAGTGAGACGAAAGTCGTAAATTCCGAGATGTGCAAAATATTATGAGTAATATCTCTCGTGTTTCCGGTCTATTAATCATAGTTCCATACCTGACGATACGGACAGAGAAAGAAAAATTGACCCTTTTAATGTTTCTTCAGAATGAGAGATTATATAATGAAAGACAAGAAATCACTCTATTTGAGTAACAAAAATGCACAAATGATATTCTGAAAGCGTAACCTTTATTTCGGACCTCTCCAAATTCAATCCTTGAAATGTCAGTACCTGTGTTGGCGGTAAGGATTTAAAGTGCACCCCCCCCCGCAATACTTTCCATGGGCCCCACCTCCTTTTTAAAAAATTGGTATCGTGACTTATATAATTATACCCAATAATCACATATATTTTAAATGAACCACTAAATTAAGTCAAAATAAAACATAATTTGCATTATTACTTCTTTTACTATTTATAATTTCACTCAAAAGTCTTTGTTTTTATAGTTTATTTTGACATCTGTCTCGTTGTAATTTCCTAGTACCTGTGTTACGTTGCCATATTTTCTTCTTTGTCGGTAACAGAAAAGCAATAGAGAATCCTTGAAGCTCGTAAATCTGCAAATGACTCAAAAGGACGCTAAAATATATTTAAAAAATAGAAAATATCATGTTGCAGCACTGAAGATACTACGAAGATTACTCCTTGTGGTAATTGAGTTTTTAAATAATAGTACCATCATTCATACAATGAAGTAGCAATCGTTGAAAACTACTTACAACGAAATCATTGTGACCACGTTATTAGGTTAATTATCATGTAGCGTGTATCGATTGGGAGTAGAATCGTCGAGAGTCATGAACTTTATCGGAAATCGGATAAAATCCCTCCAGGAGATCGTTCTCAGCTTGATTGACAGCTCGTTCTCCTCTGATCGCTTCCATCTGTAGAGCAAACGAATGTAGGAAGTGGAAATAGCTAGTTTAGGAACAGCAACCATGTTTCCGGACAGAACGTCGAAACGTTATCACTTCCTCTGCCTTTTTATTATTTGCATATATGTACTGTAAAAACAAGAGAGATTATTATTATTATTACTAATGTTATTATTTGTTATATCCGCCGAAGGAGCGGAACGAGAATACGACAGGTGATAAACACTAATTTATTACAAAAACAACAAGTGCACTACTCGCATACAATTACGTGACATATAAGCCACTAAGCTTTGCGACCCTGGTAGCATTGTCCGTGTTGCCCGTATCTAGGTCCGTGGCACATGTCACTCAGTCTCTGGTAACGCGGTCACCGTTTTCGGTCGACGTAGGTAGCGCTGTCGGCACCGGCGTGATGTCTTCTGACGTCACGTCAGAACGGTCTTTATGAGCGTTTACATTATTATTTTTATTATTTCGTGGTTAAATTTTGTTTTCTTAGCAAACGCTAATTGATAAAATGGTATGGGCCTAGTGACCAAGTGGTTATTTCTATTACAACTTTCTAGAGATAAAAACTTTATAACTATATGGGATGTTGCAATAATGATGGTTTTCTGATGAGATGTGTAAATGTACTTGGGTAAATTTTATGTTTCTAAACTGGAATGATTAGTTTTTGGAATTACTCCTGATACAGAAATTACTATTGGGACTATATGGACTAGTTTCATCTTCTCATTTATATGAACTTCCTGAGAGAGAGTGTATTTTGAAATTTTCTTAGCTATTGTCTTCAGTAGGTTGTTTGTGTATGGCATTGAAATGTCTATGAGAAATGTCGTTTTACTACTCTGATCAATGTATGTTGTATCTGGACGGTTGTGGTGAATGGATTTGTCTGAGAAGATGACTTGATCAAAACATAATTTAAGGACTTCATTTTCTAACATTTGTCTCTGGTTGATTCTTGTAAAATGGGGTTTTATCTTGAGTGAGTTTGTATTTATCCACAATGTTTTGATGAATAATTTTGACACCAAGTTGTACCTGTGCAAGAAATCCGTATGAGAAAAACTTAGCATCTTGCAGTGGTTTGTTGGATAGTTTCCTCCAAGTGGCATTGGCGGCATTTGCTGTCACTTACATTGGGATCTTTTAGAATATATCTCCCGTAATTGAGGGTGATGGTACCTTGGTCTTGAATCCCTAAAAGAAACCCTTCTGTCTCCGCAAACAGATCGCCCTTTACTAACCACATAGTAGTTGCTTCGTGGTGCACCTGATTGGTGTAGGTCTTCCATGCAGCTATTTCTCCTTCCAGATATTTACCATTTCTCTCTGATTTTCTGGTGCACTGTGCAAACCCACGTCAGATACTGCCAACCTCAAAGGGGTGTACGATTTATTATTATTATTTATTTAAATTACATATTTTTATTATCACTATTGTCGTGAAGGCACCAGTGGAGAGCACTGTCAGCATTTAAACTGGGTCGGGTGCGCAACGCGGAGAGTGGGACTAGGTTATGGGATCATGTCGTCATGGCCAAAACAGAGGGCAGGAGTAGAGAAGGGAGGTCCGAGCATAGAGACCGAGCCGAGTGGAGTGGGAGGACCGAGAGTGTGGAAGCAGTTCCTTGCTTTAGATGATGCCAATGTGTGTCGCTCGAGGGAACCTGCCTCCGCCTCTCGCCTCCCAACTGACCTCCCTCGAAAAGGGGACCTCCAGCCTCTCGGAGCTGGTCACGATCGGCCGAGGCGTCTCCTGCCCGAACTTCACCNTCGCCACCTGCCCGAGCTACACCGACGCCACGACCATGGACCACTGGCCACTGTCTGACGTTCGTACTCGACCTCAAACCGTGTGAGTATTAAACAGATATCACACGCACTGAGTTTCTCTAGGACTACGGCCCAGACACCCCAGTTCCCCCTCTCCAATCCTTCCCCTTCCTCGACTCCCTTATCCTCCCCCTCCCCCTTGTCACGGCCCAGCCTGCAACTCTGACCCGGCCAACCTGAAGAGTTGCAAGCCGGGCCGTAGTCCGACACTATTATTATACAATTTCTCTCAACATTAGTTGGTTTTTCTCTCAGCAGTGGATTATTAAATCCAGTTCTGCGGGGAAAATGAATCTATTTCAGGTCCAAGAACTATATGATAATAATAATAATAACAGTTATTATTATTATTATTATTATGTAATGTTATTTTGGAGATATACGCCCGGTACGTAGTGAGTGAGAGATCATTTCTGTGCTAATCTTTGAGTTAGACACATTACTATAATTCTACAAGTCCCTTGACCGATTTTGGCATTTTAGTGATTATTTCTCTTGAATTTAGTCCTAATTTTTCAAGGTTTTTTTAAGATTCTTATTAACAAAACCATTTATTTTGGTGAATATGGAAATGATATAAGTATGTAATGAAGCCTGTATACTTCAATGAATTGTATACCGAAGAGGGATATATTTAGATATTATTTTCTGATTCTCCTTTATTGATGGCATTATTTGTTACTATTTTAAATGGAGGTACTATTTTATTATTATTGGCATTTAATTTAGGTGTAGGTTAGTACAGAAAAATATATCTGTAAATTACGGGAGGTAAACATTGATTCCTTTGGATATCAATGTTTACATTGGAATTCCGGATATCAAATGAGAGCAGTGAAACGCCATTTGAACTTAACGTTAAATGCACTTAAAGTACTTACGTGCACATAAAAATAATTGAAAGCAGAGGTCCTTATGTGGCTACGCATTAAAAATATCCTGAAGTCTGCAGATTTTGCAAAAAATCTGAACGAGGAAGAAATCACTAATGTGAAAAGTATTTTTCCCGTAGCAAGAGTTTTCCTCGCGAACCGCAGATCGCAGGTATGAAGGTCTGATCAAGGAGCTTGTGGAGAGTGGCAAAGTGGGATGCTGCATTGCCTCAAAATGGATATGGTGGATTTTTATCTTGACAGCATCAAGAGAAATATAGGAGACTTCTCAAATGAACAAGGGAAAGGTTCCACGAGGACATCAAGGTAATGAAGCGCCGATATCCAGAAAAAGAACGAAAGTGGGACGAGAGATTGCATTGGGTGACATCTTCTCGAAAGTCCTCTTGTATATAAAGGGAAGTCAAAGAAATGCAATTTTTTTTACTTTTAAAGTGGCATTGAACTTCTTCCAATTGGTACTATCAAGAGTTATTTTTCTGAGTTCTTTCCTCATTAGAAATAAGCTCTTATGAACTTACCTGACCAACTCAAGCAGTATTGCATACAACCATTGACAATTCACCAGAAACAAAACTTTTAACAAAGTTTCAACAGCCAACAAAGAGTTCGGCTGGAGGAACGTACAGTCAAGCAGTCGCTAAAATATTATTTTTTTTACAGAAACCTATCAATTTTGTCAGTTGATACTGGTATACCAGAACGACCAGAGAATGAACAACTCGACCAAACAGAACATCTAAACAAAATGGAAATAAGCGCTACTGGAAATATTCCTTAAACGAGAAAAGGTAATTGACCTGAGAATAATGGTATGAATTATAATGTGGTATTGCAACATCAGAGCTTCAAGTGGAACTAGATCTCGAACAAGATTGATGTTTGTCTGTTATCTGAGACTCATCTAACAAATGAACAAACTGTTACGCTGAAAGCATTCAAAGCGTACTATACCAATCACACTGCAAATACTGTAAAAGGAGGAAGTGCCATAATAATAAAGGAAAATAACTCACAATATGAAGGAAAACAATATAAAAGTAACGAGGTCCACGCCAATTTAGTTAATATTTACACGAAAAAATTTCCATTCAATGTAACTGCAGTTTATAACCCTCCCAAACATTCTATAAAAGAGAAGCACTTACTTCATATTCTTAAGTTAAAAGGCAATAGATTTATTCTAAGAGATGACTTGAACACGAAGATCCTTCAATCAGAAAACTTAATCGTAAATCATTATCTACAGGAACCCTTTCTGGACGATAAAAATAAAATTCCGGATCTTATTGACTTTTTCATTGCAAAACGTATACCCATAATCTTCATCCAGGTAGAAGAAGGATGGAATATGCAAACTGGCCACACAACAATAATGTTAATTATCAATGAAAAGGTGATAAGAAAAGAATATAACCCAATATATGTGAATCATCAAACGGATTGGGAGGGATTGAAGCGAAAAACATCAAGAAAATATCAAGTTCGTTCCGTATGTGTGTATATATATGATGTTATGGAAACCATTATTCAACTAACCCAGACAGTTCAAAATCAAATACCAAAAATATTTGAGAAAGAGTAACCGAGATATGAGAAATTCATGGATTGCGTAGCAAACAAGGCTGAAAATATGGAAGTTAACGTCATATAAGGCCGTAAAAGAAGTGCCACGAAGTCGTTCGAAGGGTGTACTTCGATCCTCGGTTTGGCTCTACCTGACACAGATAACACGATAACATATAGCTTCACTCATCTGCCACCTCTCGGAGAAGACAACGGAGTGGGGAGACTAACGAGCCGATAAGGGTGCACTTCGTATCGAGAGCCAGGGGGTTATTGAATGAGGAGGCGATGTGCTCTTCCCCTCCCATCTATCACCGCTCTTGGTCGAGGAGCGGGAGCGAGCAGTGGGTGCTGGAGGCGTCTCGGCACGGAGTCGAGGGCTTTGGCGAGACGATATTCCTCCTCTGAGGACTCCCAGCCGTGTCTGGAGAGGCTGTGCGCAACCGAGGGGCACTGAGGAAGTGGCGAAGCTGGAAGAGAGGCTAGCGGACAAAGGAGAAGATAAAGGGTGACAATGTGGGGGATTTCGATTGTCGAGGTGGAGGACGAATCAGTAGATAATGGAACGACGATACAGAAAAATGTGGGAGGTGAAGAAGAGTGTCTTACTGGATGGGTGTTGTTGAACAGAAGAAAAAGTAGTTTTTTTGGAGCTGCAGACGGGGTGAACAATGAAATTTATGGATTCTTTCGTACTTACTTGACAAAATACCATCTTTGATGAATGAAAACAGTCTCACTGATTCTGGGACTTTCTTCCTTATCACTTGATGGATAATTTGAGCTTAGTTTTATTTCTCACTACTTCTATTTCGAGCATTTGCTATATAGGTGGGTTGATAACGATAATTCATTTCACATCCTTTGTAATTCTCTGAGAATATGTATTTTCAGTAATGAATTCATTTTTTACAGGGCGTAAATATATTTTGAAATATAAACCTTATTGTCAGCGCACAAATTATGTAGACTCGAGTTTACGCTGTTACGTCTCCTCAACCGACGAACTGAACGGAATAAAATAGTTATCAAATTAAAGGAAATATCTTAAAATTTAATGAAATGACATTAAAACTTTTTGTACCAATGTCAATTTTATTTATGCGATAATCCGTGAAAAAAAAACGTTTTTATCTTATTCTAAACTAAATATTGTTTGCACAATCATTCTGTAAAAACTAGAAATTATTTTAACCTCAAATTTTTATAGGTGGTAGTTATGTTTGTTTTAAAATCTTTTGTAAAGTTTCAAGATTTTATTTCAATTTTTTCTTGTAAATTTGGTAAAGTTCGTTAGTTTTGTTTTATTTCGCCTAAAATTCCGTTCAAAGCACTGTCGGCATCGCCTCACAATGGCTTTAACGAATTTCATAAAGTAAAACATATAAACACAATTGATAATGTGTTATGAGTTGTTATTTGTTAACAATTTTTTTCCACTCAGTCGCTCGGTACATTCTTTCTCTTTTTCCTTCGATCAATGTGTTACGTTGCAACTGTGATTGACAACTACTGCTTCAAAACATAGAATTTCATCCACAAGGTTGTCTTTTTTTTCAAAAACAATGATCAATTTTTCTGTGTGCTTTATACATTTTTCCACAGATCAGGTGAGACAGATATCTTTACAAAGATCTTACATTTGTACGAAGAAAATTTGAGTTGAGCGTTACCGGGGCAAAGATGTACACTCGTAGCCCTTTAAAGGAGAACGGGAGTGAGCTTTGCAGTCCGACCGCACCGAAATAAATGTGCCAATAGATATGAACTCATAACAAATATCAATTGTGTTTATGTGTTTTACACTATGAAATTTGTATAAACAATTGTGTGGTGTCACCAACGGTTGTTATTGTTTATTTCAATAAACACTACAATATTATCTTTCTTGAATCATACAATCATTATTCCTTTATTCCTAAATAAACATTGCAAAAATTAAAACATTGAAAGCATGTACTCGTGCATTGAAATATAAAACGTACTAAAATAAGATATTACTTTGCGCATTTCATTCAATGAGATGGTTCTAGTTCTAAACATCATTCTAAACAAATCATTTTTGTTAAAGTATGTATCTGCATTTGATTCTCACAAACACACTATACACACTAGATGCATTTAAAAAAATTTCGCGGCATTTTGTTCCTTTCCACCATATTTTATATGATTAATCACCTAATATTGGTATCATTCATTTTTCCGAAATTATGTCGTTAACATGCGTTGATTCAGTGATTAATTATTTAAACTAAGGTCTTTAATTATCTTTTAAGCACTTTGTGTGGGTCATTCATTTACCGACAGCGGTGGTCTGGTGGTTGTATCTTTTCTATCTCTCTATCTCGATACCGCTGAACGGTAGTGCGTGGGTTCAAACCCTTCTCGGCTGAATTTGAAGAGACTTTAAGCTGGGGTTTTCCTCAACTACTCCAGACAGATGTTCGGTACTACAAGGTTCCTGACAACCCAACATCTCTCTTTCCCAATTCTCTTACCCAAGTCATGGTTAGGTGGAAGAGCGAGCCAAATGGTCCCAACCTCGCCATAAGACATTAAATAAAATAAATTAAGACAGGGACTCCTTTCTTGTACGTGATACTCAAAATCTGTAGGTGGATACAAAAATTCCGAATACTGTAGAATAGTTTTCATATTAAACCTGTTTATGCATGCTAGCACGTAGTTTTTAATTGTCAATAAAGTCAAAAATAAAGAGAAATTTGTGCTCAATTAAGTTTAAAAATACTAAATGAATATTTCACGGACTGTCACTGTACAGAATTTAAGGGGAAAATTGCATGTACATCGACGTAATATGGTTCGAAGGACTAAAAACGTGATGAAGGTGGATGAGATGGGAGTTGAACAATGGAAATGCAAACTAAATAATTTAATAACATGAAAATGAAAGTAGCAAGTAAATTATGAAAATAATGAAATCTGAGAGAATAAAAAACTGAAAATGTAGCTGAGGTGCTGAGATGAGATGAAACGAGATGCCGATGGGATGTTCCACTTCTACAAATGCCTTGTTGTTCGGACTACGTGACGCTGGGTTGATGTTGTTTCGATGATTTGAGTTGATGTGCAGTTAATGTTGAGCAGGCAGTTCGCGGCCAAACTATGCTAACAGGAGCACGAGGCGATTTGACCGAGAAGTTATCTCGCAGGCCGCTGTTATGTTGTGAACCCAACGAGATAAGTGGTAACCGGCTGAACACCTACCGGCAGAAGTCTTCTGTTTGAACATGAGGAGAAGTTACCGGTGTGGTAGCCGCATGAGAAGTAAACGATGAGTTGATGACTGCTCGGGGGAGTTATGGCAAGTGAGGACGGTCGGGTGTCGGAGGCGTGCATGTAGCGGCGAGGGACTCGCACGCCAGCTCGTTCGTTCGATCGATAGCGTGACGTCACAGGTCGACCGTGTACCGCTCTTCCGTCTTGCTCGATGGATCAGTTACGTAATGTCAAGTTATTTTAAATTGTTCTGGCGGGAAACATAGAATACAGTTCCGTGGATTCCAGGATGATTTAAAAGACTTGTTTATTAATGAAGTCTGGTATGTCCAAACATTACACACAATTTTTTAAACTCAAAGGCATGAATTTTGAATGAACTTTTGAGGTTTGAAGAAATAGTTTATAGAAGCAATAATCGAGAGATGTCACTCAATTTGCACAAAGAGCATCGAGTCCATAGATTGTTAACTTGCCCTATGTTACGATATCTCACCAAATCGCATCAGTCAACATTAAATATTTTAATTCAATAGTGGTAACTAATACAGCGTATGCAACAGAAACACTAAGCACATAAGATAAATTTATTTTCATCTCTCTCCAGACTGTATACATGAATCAAATTCTAAGATTTTTTTATTAGCACTGCCAACGGTAGAATAAAGCACGAATTTGGAGAGTAGAGAATTGCTTTTCAAAGTAAAGACCTCTGAAGTTCCGCTTGCTTATTAAAATTAATGTGAGAAACCAAATTGTACGTACCAGAAAGCTACAAAAATCATACGGATTTGCTCGGTGCAGTAAATTAAATTTAAGGATGTGCCATTGAATAAGAGTTTAGCCACTGAAATACGAATTTTCAGGAGAAGATAAAAACTTGTATTTATACAATGTTTAACAATATTTTTATATCAATAAGTCAAAAGATTCTAAGTGTTTCGCAAGTGTTACTTTAGGTATTATTTTAGATCTATTTCCCATGAAATCATCATAAAATGGTTCTAATCTTGGACAACGCCTTTTTGCTAAGTCTCCTAGGTCAACTAATTCATTTTAAATGCATGTGCTAATAAAATAACGGGGTTGGAAAATATTGTGACTTTATTGCTTTGTTATTAACTAATAACAAGATAAAAAAATTAATTGTAAAAAAAAAATATTTTTTTTCAAAAATTAAAAATAATTCTATTTAATTACTAATTACTAAGGGGAGGGAACCGAATACTCACTTCTATGGGAGCCACTCACAATGAAAACACAACAATCTGGTGTTCGAACAACAGACATTTTATTATTCATACTGACGCTCAATACACAATATACACTACACTGGGAAATTATTACAACACTACACATAACTGTGCCTACTGCGCTTGTAACGTCCTTTTACATGGTACTCACCACTCGTCTTCTTAATTGGAGGTTCCTCTGTTCTTTACCCCCTCCTCACAATTAATCACTTTAATTGTAGCACACGGCCTGCTGACATTTATGTCACAATTTGTAGTTCACAAGTCCTAAAATAACATTACAATTTCCTTCTACACTCTTACACACTACCCAAGATGTCTGGTGATGTCAGACGAGATGAAGATCTGTTCAATTTTGTGTTCATGATTTAGAGACTCGTTCTTCGTGCCACACTACTGTTCGTTCTTTTTTTCTGTCTAAGCGATCTTTTTCATTCCAGTCACCTTCTATGTCCGCCACATTTTGGAGTTTCCCGACTCACTTCGCCTTAATTTGCTTTCGTCTTTAGCCACATTTAATATTATTAACTACTCACTGTATGAGTGCGCTTCGCATATCCTCTGACGGATTACAGTGGCACTTCCCTTCGATTGTCTAAGCTATGACGATGCCTTCTCTGGCTTGCTAATTGGCTGAAATGACCTTTATTGGCTCATTAACTCCTAAAATGTTATGTCTTCGCATTGTTCGAATCGCTCACTCGATTGTCCTAACTTGTTGCACTGTACGAGTCTTATTGGCTATTTCAATCACCCGTTTTCTGTTGCCTCACTCTACAAAAAGGAAATCTCGTAAATTTTTCACTGACTGACTCGATAAATAAATTGTTACAATTTTATCACTGTCTGTCTCAGCAAATAACGGTCGCCAATCTTTACACAGCAATCGAACAACAATGAACTCCCTCAAATTCGTCACTGTGTAACTCAACAAATAAATTGTTGCAAGTTCAGCACCATCTGGTTTCAACAATTAAACTGATGCGAATTTTTCAGTCTCATGGTCACATAATACACTGTCTCAAAAAATTTCTACTCTCCATCATCACAAATACACACTCCCAAAAATTTTCTCATCTCTCCTCCTCACTAATACACACTGCCAAAAACTTTCTCCTCTCTCCTCCTTTTGCCTCTGTGCCCTAATTTTTTATAGATAATTTTGCGTCACGTGACGTTCCCCCTCTTAACAGTCCTTGCTTCTGCTGCCAGATCTCGGTTCTTTTCCCCCTCTTAATTTTAATTGGTAGTTTCCGAAAAGATGTATTTTGTATTTTCCTGTTTCCAATCATTCCACTTGACTCCTCCCCCCTTGATATTTCATTGGTTGCACCCCCTCTCTCTACTTCTAAGATTCTTTCCTCGAGATGAAGGTCTGTCGGCCATTTTGTTATTTTTGTCTCTGGACATCTACGCGGGCGGTATGCTCCTAAAGACCTCGGTTTCATTGTTTTGTTGCTAGGCGGCATTCGACATCGTCCCTTTCTAGCTAGCATTTGTTCTGAGCGTCGGCCCTTCTTTTTGAACCCAAATTTTATTACATTCTTTTGAATTTTTGCTATCGTGTGTTATGGCCGAACCCATGGTCCCAAAATTTCACATTTCTAAAGATTCTTGTTGAGACTCGTTATTCCCCAAGAGACATGTGTTGCGAACCTTTTTTGTTGGCCGTTTGCCTACACGTACCCCCACGTTGCTTTGGGAAATAATATTCCCTAACATCCGCTCTTTTTCTTGAACGATTCGTGTTCAGACTAGCAGGCTACTAAAACATGTGTCCTGCTTCCTATTTCTTTTGATCTTTTTTAAATAAAGGTTTTTATTGCGTTATTGTCCTAAATTTTGCGACCCGTCTTGCTAAAGATTCCTGTTCAAACTTGTTTGTTTATGAACACGTGTCCTGGTCTCTACTTTTGATTTTTCCAAATAATAGTTTTTATTGCGTTTTTTTATTCGAAAACTTTCTACTGAGCTTTTGATGTAGCACCGCCTTGCTAAGCTTCAGACCACCCAAGTCTCTTTCAGCGAGCTCCCATGTTGACCCATGCTTTTTATGTTAATATTTTGAGAACGCGTGATTGAATTATTAATCAATTCAATCCACGGTCTCAATATGCTAATGAAGAATGAAAACAATACTCGTAAAAACTATACATGAGTTTCATAAACTATTTGCAATTAGAATATTATACATAGTTTATTCAAAATTTAAGTAAGTAATTTTTTAGAAGCCTACATAGACTAAAAATACAATTCTTGATATCAAGATATTTTCGTGAAATATATTTCATCTCCTACATCGTCACACAGACAGTGATATATACAAATACATAATGTATAGTTTACTCAAACTATCAGAGGTCAACATTGTAAATAATTACAAAAATTAATTCTCATTTTAATTTAACGAATCATTCAATATTACGGGGAGAGTGGGAGGAAAGGGAGAGAGAAGGGAGCAGCGAAGCATGAGGAGTGAAAGGAACGGACGAAGGGAGTGGTGGTTGGATGAGAGCGAGAGCAGCTACATGAGAGAGAAGTGTATGAAGTGAAGGAGCAGAGCAAGGACGTTGAGTGAGGGAAGAAAGCGGGGACGTTGAGAGGGGAAAGTGGGTGGTGATGGCAGACATGAAGGAGCGTGAGGAGGGAGATCGGAGCTAGGAAGATGAATGGGAAAATGGGATGATTAAGGAAGTCGGGGAAGATGAGCAGTGTAGGTCACAGTGAATGTGAGCAAAGAAAGAAAAAATTAGAAACGTGAGCAGGGAGATGGGACGGAAAGAGGAAACGGTAAGTGGTTAAGTTGAGTGAAGGAGAACGAGGAATAAAAGCGGGTAAAGAGATTGGGAAAGGGATGGGGAAGAAGAATTGGAAGAGAGTGGAAATGAGAACGGAGACATACGAATGGCAAAGAAGAGTGGAGAAGGAGAGAACAAGGAAAGTGAGGAAAGAAGGTGAGCAAGAAAGGTAGAAGTGAAGAAGCGCGGGAAGGTGTGCAGAAAGGAACGTAGAAGGGAGTGGGAGGGAAATGGACATAAGATTTGTAAGACGAGCAAGGCTGGGAGATGGGTGAAGAAGGTGGGCGGAGAATCTGCGCGGGGAACGACACATGGGAAAGTTGTGGGAGTGATCGAAGCGAATTGTTCTTAGTAAGTCTCAAAAGCGATGGGTGAGTGGGATGATGATGATTATTATTATTGTTGTTCATTCTTGAACAACGTTGTTAAAGAATTTGGAATGCTACTCTCTTCCAAGTTGCAACCAGCATCCTAGGGAACAGAGTTGGTGATCTTGGTATGTTCTTATAGACCCTCGTGTAAGATGTTCGCAGTAGCACTTAATGCAATTTCGTGCATTTCCCAATCTTTCAGCTTCTTTGTAAGTTTTGTCAGGTTTGAGTCTATCGATCTAAGGATTACCCTACGAGCGCTTATAATTATTAGCACTATTTCACTTTTAACATTCCACATTTGACCAATTTAAATTGATAAGATTTAATATTTTAATTTCTTCTCAGTGTATTTAAGAGATTAGATCCTCGTATTGCTTAGCTACGAAGATGAGGATGCTGAAAGCTAAGTGAAAAAATAATATATTTAAGAAACACATTCCCATCAAATGGTATGCTATCATTCATGATGTAGCAAACCTTCTTCTCTACGTCCTTCATCAATATATCTGATTTGTTAGTAGTAACCGTTCTATATGTGCGTATCTGTTGGTATTACAATAACATTAAGTGATCTTGAAATGACTGGAAATGGTGAATGTTCATAACAATTGTTACAGGTGTCAGGTACATACTTGGCTTTACACATATGCCAGTATAAGTATAAACAAACTTTATTATGTTGTTCCAGGAACTCGTGTTTGTCTAGCACTAGGATAGCCGACATTATGTGATCAATTGTTTCAGATTTTACTTGACAGAAACAACTTGGGTGACCTCAAGAATAATTTTCTTATAGTATCGTGTTTTCAATGTTTGTTCCTGAGCCGCCATAACCAGAGCCACAGTTTCTGAATTCATATTGCCTTTCACCAACCACATATTTGCTCTCCTAGGATCCACTTACACCCTTTGTATTCCTTTTACGTACTAACCACAAAGTTTCTTGTTATGCCACATTTCATAAAATTCCCACAGAGTTTCAGTTTTACTCTTGAACTGTTCCCATAATTTAAGATCTGTAAGTTCGTCCGTAGCTTTGTTTTTATAAGGGTATTTCTTGCATGGCTCACTGTATGATTGGTATTCTTATCATATTTTGTTGGAAACTTCATTACTGGGTCGTACAGATGACTAGGTACACTACTGATAACAAAAAATGGGCCAATTTATTTTTCTAAGTCCCACGTTCTGACCAGTTTTGACTCTGTTAAGTTTGCAATGCCTCTCTCCTCTTGTTTCCCCTTCGAGTGGGGAAGTTCCGTTCGACCATTCGTAGGTCTATTTGAAACGGCTCCCATATTTAGAATACATCGTACTTAGAGTAAATCGTAACGAGATAAAATGTTTCATTACACCGCTATTAAAGAAATATTTTGTATTGTTTTATTATACACATTTTGGACTTCTATAATAAAAATATTCTGTATATTCTTGACTTCAATAAATTTTACCATTCTCTATATTTAAACACATCTCGTGATTCGTTGTCTCGCAAGGTCTTTATAGGCAATGTAAAAGATATTAGACTTTCTGTAAAAAATGTATGCGTAATACTGTGATAAAATATAGTTTTTAACAGAATTTGAATATAATTGCAAGATATCGTACGGATTTTTTTTTTGGTGGGGCTTTAGGGCTCGTCAACTATATCGTATGGAATTGGTATAATTCGAATCACGAATTACTTATAAATATTCCTATAATTTCTTATATTTATACAGTGAAGTAAAGAAATCAAATCTCATTGCCTACAAGTGATTTCACGAGTATTGTCGAAAGTAATTTCACATAATTTGCGATTCTCTTAAGTTTTTTATATATGTGAAAANTTGTCTCAAATGTGAACTAATAACACTAAAGTTTAATTCTCGAGTTATAAATAATATAAAACTACTTAAGGAACAAATAAATTACATCTTCTAGTGGCATATTTGTCCACGATATAACAATTTGGTAGAAATCGTGCAACCTAAAACAATAATCAGAGATCAATAATATGAAAACCTCGTTGACGAACTTTTTTACAATTGAAATACTTTATATATTCTACATACTTAACTCACTCCTCATTTATAATGTTAGTATCGATATTTAGTATGATTTATTGATTTCCAGAGCAGGGAACGAACATTGTCATTTAGAAACATTCTTTGCGGGTATATAACTTTTTGCGAAGCAACATGGATGTTACATTTGTGCAGATAAACGTATTAGTCAGACATTCAGTATAATATTTACAGTAATTTTAAATAGAGCGAGGCAGTTAACAAGGTCGTATTTAGTTTTATATGTTAAGTTATTGTAACTTGTAGTTCGCCTTATTCCTGATTCAGTGTCATATTCTAAGGACTTGTTATTTTAAATCTAGAAATCTTCTCCAATTAACATAACAATTTGCCGTCGATTCAACAGAGAATTTTATATTTTCAGAAAGAGTTCAACAAATATGGGATATTATATGAAATATGTTTTTTCATTGTAATATTTATGTTACTTATGCATAATATTTTAATGGCGTTCTACTTTTTACTGGCTGTAAAATTAGAAACTTAGATCGCAGAAATTTTCCTCTCAGACAAACAACGAAGGCGCGAATGACACGTAATTTCGTTTGACAAATAGAACGTAAAATTAAAGAAACTTTTATATTTGATTGTCAAATGATAGAGCAGGAACAACGAAGAGATTTCTAATGATACTCGCGGAGAGGAATACATTTTAGTTTTATGTTAGTGTAATATGCATTATGACTCTAAAAGGCTAAACCTTCACAACATCTAGGGTTTTCTTTTTTCCTTTTTAATGTTTGTAGAAAAAATAAATTTATCTGCAATAATGTAGTGTAATTAGAAAAATACAAAATAAGAATTCAGCGACCCTGAAGATGATTCTAAACTAGCATCATAACATTGACCATGCACGATTAAATTGCAATAGACTGTTTAACAAAAAATAAAGTAATTGATTGTATATAATAAAATTGCTTAATTAATAGAGCATATACCTTTTTCTTTAGTAAATATTGTTCTCCAAATGTATAATATTGTAAATCTAGATGCTATATGAATAAATATTTATTGAAAATATGGTTTGGATATATATTAGACCCGTTTCCTACTCAATATTTTTATTAAAATAAAGTTTTAATACTTGGGGTATAATTACGAACTCGTGAATTTCTTTTAGTATCATTGTTTTCTTTAAATATAAAATATTTGCTTTTAAATTCAATATAAAAAATTTTTGCACATGTTTATTGACATTTTGAAGAACGTTTCTAAATTCGTCGTAAAATATATCATTGAACACTTTTATTTACACATGAAGAAACTAAAATATCGAAACTTAAAGAGATCATGAATAGAAATTATTTTATAGAAACTTTGTGGTCTCGTCAGTAGATGAACTTTGTCGTAAACTGCCCTGCCACGTTGCCATGTATGTCGTAATGCTACGTCGCCGAATTGACAATTGCTCAGCGTATGTTTTAAGGTTTTCCTTAACAATGTGAGAGCATGAATTAAGGTTTCGTTCATTACAGCTCCCAAACTGATATTACGAGCTGAATTGTGCTATAAACCAATTTCAAAAATCAGTTCACAAGTGTGACTGGGATTCGAACCCACCTTGTCGTGACAGAACAATCATAGCAGTACTTTATTGTTTTTAGCCAATTACACTTCTGCTGGAGGAGGTAAAGTGTCTGTTGAAAAATTCGAACAAATAAATAGCCACTCAAGTCTGCGTGTTTTAGTCGGTTTGACAATGATTGACATTATTTTTTCTTGAATTGCCTCTTGAAACACCGCGGGATTGAATATTTAATAGATTTATAAATAATATAATTAATTGAGTTGAGAGTGCAATTACAATTAAAATTATTTTATTTGATACCAGAATTTTTTCATATTTGTAATAACAAAGTAAAATTATACTTTGAAATTATATTGACGTCATCCTCAGAATTATTTTAATTAATCTGCACAATATCATTATTTAGTATACCTTGTTGAAATAAATTCTTTTAACTGCGTCTGCAAGTAGTGTTTCCAATATCTTATCTGATCAGATAACCTCGTGTTTCTCTGTGGAGGGGGAACCTTTCTCTCACGGACTGCGGGTAGTAATCCTTGTGAATTATTCTACTGACATGTCTCATCACGAGCGCTACGTTAGGGAAAGAGTGATTGCGTTGGTGGAATGTGCCCATCTCAGTGCGACTGCAGCTGGGAGGGAATACGGCGTTCCTAGGAGAACTGCATGCAAGTGGCTTCGGCACTATCGTGAAACTAGGGAGGTTGGAAGGCGTGAAGGCACTGGATTGCGGCGAGTTTCTACCGAAGCCCAGGACACCATTTTGGTAAACCAGGCTAAGGAGAATCCTTTCTGCTCTTCAGAGGAGCTAAGACGCTTGTCTAATTTTCCCGGTTGCGCGACAACTGTGAGAAACCGTCTGAAAGATATTGGACTCCGATCTAGGATGGCAGCGACAAAGGAGGCGCTTTCCGAGGAACATAGAGTGTATAGGTTAGCATTTGCTGAGGAAAACTGATCGTAATTGGGAAAACGTGATTTTCTCAGACGAGAGTGTTTTTTCGTTTGCAAATGATGGACCTATGCGCGTATATCGACCTCGTGGAACCCGCCATTTTCCTGAGTATGTGAGAGAGAGCACTAGATCTGGACGCGTGTCTGTGGCGTGCTGGGGCTGGATAAGTTCTTGCGGTGTAGGCGTTCTTCACAGAATACAAGGTCGTCTTGATGGGCATCAATATGTCCATATTTTGCGTGATATTATGATCCCTTCGGTGCGGCAATTGTATCCTTTCGAAGAAATATATTTTCAACATGATAATTCGTCTGTCCACACGTCTCGATTGGTGCAGGAATGGATAGCAGAGCAGGAGGAAGTGGAAATTCTCCACTGGCCCCCGCATGCCCCTGACCTAAACCCAATCGAAAACTTGTGGGCGGAGATGAAATATGTCATGCACGAAAATTGGCCATATCCAGCTCCTACAACCACCGATGCGCTCTGGGATGTTGTGTCTGATGCGTGGGAGGACGTTGCTCACAACCCGACTTATGCATCCACCTTAATCAACTCAAACCCTAGACGGTTGCAATGCGTGATAGACTGTGAGAGGTATTGGACTCGTTATTGAGTGACCAAACCAGCCCTTTTAAGGGATAAAAAAATAAAAACAAAGAAATCTCTAACTTGATCAGCGTTAAATATTTTGTGTAGAAGATGTTTAGTCTTATAGATTACAGTTTGAAACGAAAAAAAAATAAAGCAAAGCTAAGTGGATTAGAACTCGGCAAGATCTCTACATACTTTCTTCCTAGTGGGCAGTTACTGAACAACTGTGGCACTGCGCCCGAGTAGAAAATTATCATTCTATTTTCCTAATTCTCTCGGAATAATCATATAATATTTACACACAATAATTCTTTGAAATAAAAATATATTTGGCATATCTTTTAAAGGTTATTATTATTATCACCAAATAATAATCATTAATTATCTTTTTCATTCTATCGTGTCAAAAACTGTCATATTGTAACAAAGACATGAAGATTTCATCCTCCGTACATCAAAACTTAGCATGGCATACAAATACGAATACTGTTAGTTTAAATTATTAAACTAACAGCTAGTTTAAATTATTAAACTAGCAGTTGGAGCTGTAATAATCGCGACGAATACTGTTAGTTTAAAATCAATGAATGTATACAACTTTTTCTAAACTAAACACTGTGCTCCAAATGAATAAGATAATAAAAAGAGAAGTCACAAAAACAAATTTACTCCACAACTACATCAAAAAATATTTCATATCTCCATTTACTTACAATCTATTAAATCTTAAACAACAGGCAACAGGCAATTCAAGAAAAAAAGAATGTCATTCATTGTCAAACCGACTAAAACACGCAGACTTGAGTGGCTATTTATTTGTTCGAATTTTACAACAGACATTTTACCTCCTCCAGTAAAAGTGTAATTGACTGAGAACAGTAAAGCACTGCTATTATTATTCTGTCACCACAAAGTGGGTTCAAATTTCAGTGACACTTGTGTACTGATTTTTGAAAATGGTTTATACCACAATTCAGCTCGTAATATCTGTTTGGGAGCTGTAATGAACGAAACCTTAATTCATGCTCTCACATTGTTTAGGAAAATCTTAAAACATACGCTGAGCAATTGGCAATGCGGCAACGTCAAATTACGACCAATCTGGCAATGTGGCTAGCTACAAAAGGAGATAAAGTTGGAACATTTTTGAAGTTCAATCGGGATTACGTTGAAACGTTTCCTAAGTAATTATTCCTTAGTTCATTAGTTCAACGTTTCTTTTAAATAATTTCTATACTTGATCTCCTAAGTTATTTTTAGTTTGTTCATTTGTGAATGATAGTATTCAATAATATATTTCACAAGGAATATTTTTAAGTTTTTGTAATTTCAATTAACCCATGCAGAAATTATTCAGTATTGAATTAAAAAGCAATCAATTCTACAAATATTTAAAGAAAACAATAATACAAAAAGCAATTCGAGAGAATCTAATTCTGACTGAAAAGTAAGTGTGATATGTTAATACACCATAGCATTGTTTACTACGCTCACCAACATTAGTGAAGTTGGAACTATGTAAAAGTATACTTGATTGTAATAAAAATATTGAATTAGGAAATGCCTTAAGTTGTCTAATTTATATCCAAACAATATTTTCAATAAAAATACATTAATATAGCATCTAGATTTATCATATTATACATTTGGAGCACAAAATTTAATAAAGAAAAAAGTTATATGCACTTATTAAATTAAACTAACAGTATTCGTAGCATTGAAATAGCATTCGTATTTGTATGACTTGCTAAGAATAGAAATACAGAGATTGAAAAACTACACGTCTTTATTACACTTGGATAGTTTTAGACCTCGGGTAGTAATGCTTGTCTGATCAGATAAGATAATATATTGGAAACATTTGCTTTTAAATAAAGATGAACAGGAAAGAAAGAAACAACGAAAAAAGAAAGAAGGGAATGGAGGGAAAAAGAAAGAGAAGAAAGAAAAAAGAATTAAAGAACGAAAGAAAGAGTAAAAGAAAGACAGAGAAGAGAGAGAGAAAGAAAGAGAGTAGGAAAGAGAAAGAGAGAAAGAATGGCAAAACGTGAAAAGAAACAAGAAAAGAAGGAATGAATTTAAAGAAAGAAAGAAAGAAAGAGAAAGAAAAAAAGAGAGAGGAAAAGAAAGCAGCGAAAAGAGAAAAAAGGAAAGAAGGAACGAATGACAGAGCGAAAGAAGTAGGAATGAAAAAAGAAAGGAACCTATGGTATTAATATGAGTTAATACATTTCAATTTGATTGGAATAAATAAAAGGGATTTGTCTTTTTTTATTTATTCATATCTGAAACGAGGTTTTCATATTATTGATCTCTGATTATTTTTTTAGGTTGCACGATTACTACCAAATTGTTATATCGTGGATAAATATGTCACTAGAAGATGTAATTTATTTGTTCCTTAAGTAGTTTTATATTATTTATAACTCGAGAATTAAACTTTTGTGTTATTAGTTCATATTTGAGACAAACGTTTTCTATATTTATTTAATTCCTTTTCACATATATTAAAAACTTAAGAGAATCGCAAATTATGTGAAATTACTTTCGACAATACACATCANACTCGTGAAATCACTTGTAGGCAATGAGATTTGATTTCTTTACTTCACTGTATAAATATAAGAAATTTTAAGAATATTTATAAGTAATTCGTGATTCGAATTATACCAATTCCATACGATATTTTGCAATTATATTCAAATTCTGTTAAAAACTATATTTTATCACAGTATTACGCATACGTTTCTTACAGAAAGTCAAATATATTTTACATTGCCTATAAAGACCTTGCGTGACAACGAATCACGAGATGTGTTTAAATATAGAGAATGGTAAAATTTATTGAAGTCAAGAATATACAGAATATTTTTATTATAGAAGTCCAAAATGTGTATAATAAAACAATACAAAATATTTCTTTAATAGCGGTGTAATGAAACATTTTATCTCGTTACGATTTACCAGCGGNGCCGTTTCAAATAGACCTACGATTGGTCGAACGGAACTTCCCCACTCGAAGGGGAAGCAAGAGGAGAGAGGCGTTGCAAACTTAACAGAGTCAAAACTGGTCAGAACGTGGGACTTAGAAAAATAAATGGGCCCTTTTTTGTTATCATTAGTGTACTTATTAATCAAACTTGTAACAGAGATTCTGTTTATCGCTTCTGTTTGCCTTAAGCCTCTTTCACCTTCCTTGCGGGATATATCATGTCTATGGGCATCAGTTTTAGGATGATTGATTAAAGTCATTATTTGTGAGCATTTTCCGTGTTCTATGATCCATACTTTTTTACATCTTGTGCAGTCCATTCCAACAAACCAAAACTATATTTTACAACAGAGGCAGGTAGAGTGTTGATGGCCGTTGCTTTATTTATATATGTAAGTTCAGTTTGAATGATTAACCTTAGTCGTCTAAATACACTTTCTGTATCCTATCTTTTATTTTAGCATGTGAAATTGTGTCATCCTCTTCTATCTCAGAGTACTCGTATTTTTTTCCTGGTTCTAAATCTTGAATGACAATTGCATTTGTATTTAAACTTTCTTACTGTGATATTTTACCTCCGATGTTATTAGTTTTTACACGTTTATCTAGGCCGAACTCCAAACAAATCCTTTCCCTGAACGTACTGACCAGTTTGAATTTTTTCATTCCTGGGGCACAGCTTCAAATTTTCATTGTATAGTAAGTGGCTAAGAGCTATTCCTTCGTTATGAAGTTTGTACTTCAAGTATAAGTATGTGAGTATTCTTGAAAGCTGTATTAAACTGTTACAAAATAACAGAGATGATAAAGAGTGACCATGGAAAATGCCACGTTTGATATGCAATATATATATATAATATTGTGATGAATTAAGTAATGAAAACAAACAAGCCCCGCTTTGGAACCAATTAGGAGAGTTTCGTAGCACAGTTTGCTTGTCGTATAGCTTGCGTGACGTCTCGTAGGCACGCAGTCAGTCAGTGGCAGCAAGTGCACGATGATAGTTGTGTTGCATGAGTGTACACTAGAAGAACAGTGTGCAGTTGTGTGTTTTTGGTGAGTCAAGGGGTTGTCCACCGAAGAAGTGCATCGTCAAATGCATACGATGTATGGTAACTACTGTTTCTCACGAAAAACTGTGTTCAAGTGAATCCAGGCGTTTCACAAGGAAAGGCAAAGCATCAGATATGAGAAGCGTCCTGGACGTCTTACGAAGGTGTCAGCTGTAGTCACTGTGCAGCGTGTGGAACAAATCAATCGTAATGGCCGGTGTGTGACAGTGATTTTCATTTGTTTGGGCACCTAAAAAGTAATTTGGATGGCCTTCATTTTGAAACTGATGATGCCGTAATCCAAGAGGTTACTCGTTGGCTGCGACATCAACCAAAAAACGTTTTTGCCACCGGTTTTCAATGACTTGTAAAGAGATGGGATAAGTGTCAGAATGTACAGGGTGATTATGTCGAAAAGTGAAATAAATGTCAGGAAGTTACTTTGATTGTAATTAACTCTATCCAGTTTTGCGACTTATTTATTGACTTACCTACGTATATTAGTTGACAAAATTTACAACAAAATTTTCTTGATTGATGTAGCAGTACCGAATACTAATAATGTCCAGGAAACAATCCACAACCAAATTTCAAAGTATACAGACTTCGTACATGAGACTAGACAACAATGGAAGCAAAAAAACTGTTCAAATACTACCGATAGTAATTTCATTCACAGGTGTTGTACTGCTAACACTATCCAAGAATCTCAAAATCCTTGGCATCGCACCCTTTATCATCAGCATCATGCAGAAATCTTTAATCCTTAATACTTGCAACATTGTTCGTAAATTTATTAACCGGCCATAGTATTATTCATCTTGCTTATATAAGTCGACTAGCTGAGTCCCCGCGGCTTTGCTCTCGTGAATTTTGTAATATATCTGCAGCGTTATTCTTTCTCACATTCCCATTGGTATCCAGCAGAATGTAATCCATTAATGTTGGTGGTTTGATAGTATTGGTGTGTATCTTCAATCCCGTATTTTCACTGATGTAATTGAGCAAAAGGTTTTAGAAAACACTTATTTCCCATGTCACCTCATTTCACTCCCTCAGGGGTGAATTTTCGTAAAATCGTTTCTTAGCGGACATTGTCGATAATTTCTCGTGTCTTGCTCTTCCCAACCACCTCCTCTGGGGATGTTGTGTACCTCATGTGGACTGAAGGGTTCATAATGCCACTGGAAATACGATTGCTTATCTCAGAAGACGCAAGAACCATGGACTCGACCTTAATATCGGTCTCTTTACGCTATTTTTACATCTCGCCCTAACCACCCCCAGCTCTAAGGATATAGATCCCCTACGTGATATCAAATTGAACTTAACGTCATTGGAAGTTTAAAAATCTCATCAACCCTAAAACTTTGTATCCGATGCAATTTTAATTTTTTTGTTGGCTTGCCGAAGAAACATAAAAGCCATTGCGAGACGAACAGTCCAAATACTTTTCTGCTTCTCCGATATATCTCGGAAGTATTAGTAAATGGGAAATGTAGCGTGGTATTGGAGCTTATCTACATGGAGCGATAGGAGGTACGCGATGGGTGGTAGGTCATTGTTAGTAGGTGGGCCGGTTAGCTGGGTTTTGCAACAACTTGGCCCACGTGGGAAAGTGGTTAGTAATAGTTAGAGTTATGGATACTAGCAGAAGGTGGATAGAGGAAGGTAGTCACAGCTATATGAACTGAGATATTCATGTTAAAAGCTACAATTTTTTTCTGGTCCTACCGAGAATTGATACCGGGACGAGTCGGTGAAGAGCAATAACGCTACCACCTCAGCCAGCAGAGGAGCTCGTGTATAACTGGGAAATAATCTACACAGTTTACTCCGATAAGGAAGATAAGCAGCGCTGGCAGTACCCCGCCCAGGGCTGAGACAGTTCAATGCTAATCGCGTGACGCGCAAAGAGGCGCGACTGCCCTGCCCCTAGCGGAAATATTGAGTACTATCTTCAGTTTTCAGGTTGGCGGGTTTTTTAATCCCTTCGTACGGTTTATAGATATTCCACATACTAATATTTTTAATTTGAATTTTATTTATTTTCTCAAGCTTGATATTTTTTCTATATTAAGTTGCAAGGCAGAAGAAAAACAACAAAGAAATAGAATAAAAAGTACAAATTTATTCATAGTTATTAATATTATGTTAACGATACAGAACCTCAAACATTTTCAAACAAACAGGAAATGATAAAATATATGTTTTGTTACACACTTAGTTTTGCACGAGATGAGTTAAATATACTAAGAGAACAAATTGAATAATCACATTCATGAACCAGTTATATTAGCAACAAATAAAGATTACAATATCCATGTAATTCTCTAGTGCACAAATGTTTCGTAGCATTTTCAATATAACATGTTCGATATTCAACCTAAAATTAAATTCTCAACTTAAAGTTAACATTTCACAAGGTCAAACCGGGAAATGAGACCTTTTTTAACACTGAAGCAGCAAATAAAGATGTGAAGAATGATACTCTAATCAAATCATGACAAGAAACTGACACTATAAACATTAAGAAACTTAACAAGATTTTCACAACAAATATTAAATTCTTCTTTATAAGATTCTATTCTAAAATTTGTATTCATCAACGCTTTCTCTGACTGTTATATCTCATTATCCTTATAACAACACCGAACCTTATTATAGACAGCCAAAACAACTTATATTCGCATTAAAAATAAAAAATTCATTATCACTTTGTTTCATCATAATGTAAATATTTGGGTTGACCTTAGTTGACGTTTCGAGGCTCTACTTTTGGCATTTGACATTTATATTATCAAAAATCTTACAAATATCAGCTTTAATACAAGGAATATATGGTAACACCACCAGTAAGTTAAAATTTCACCCGAGTTATTAATGATCTTAACATCTAGAAAGTTTTTACATTTGTCTTCAATCTCTAATATAAATTTCAGATCACAAAAATTATTGAATTCTTTTAACAACTTATAAATCTAATCATAATTTCTCACAATCGTA
>NNCF01128393.1:211783-222522 GCA_002313205.1 Laupala kohalensis
TTAATTATTTCAGGTATAGATAAAAAAATAATGAAAGATCAGATGTCTCAAATTAACTTCCTTAAAATTAAGTTAATGAAGATTAAAGATAATATCAACTTTATAATGGAAGGTGTAATTGGCATACTGGGAAACGTGTTAACTACATCAAGTGATATCATACTATACCCAACAGGAATTTAACATGTTTCAGTTTACCAACACATTCCATACCACTCTTAACTGAGATTCAATCATTCTTCTTCTTGTCGTTTTCGGCCAGCTTTGGACCACATACAAACAATTCTATATTTTGCAAAGTTCTTAGTCTTTTTTCCCCTTTCTTCCCAGTACCTTTTAATTCTGGTACTTTGTTGTTGTCTCTGCTCCAGGGTGAAGATTTGTAATGCCGTTTCCCATTCTCGAATGATTTTTTCTAGTACACAATATGCTCAATCTGATCTTTAATTACTTTCTTAAGAATAAAAAATGTTTTCTAAAATTACTAATAGGGAGGCATATTTAACATATTATAATAATAACAAATTTATTGTCAAAAAAGCAGTGTAAACTGCGTATGACCACGTGGAGAACAATAAACTAATTTACTTCCGATCAAGGACCCTAAGGCAGAGGAGGATTAAAAAATTTAATGAAATATTCCTAGATAAGATAAACTGTTAGCTGCGAGTTACTAATAATTTGTTTGTTCTTAATTATGATATAATATTCAATATGTTTGTAATTTATCACAAAAAAATTATTTTACATAATCCTACATATTTAACTAACATTGCATTACCTCCCTATTAGAAATTACGACTTACGCTTTCCTGCAAGACCATGGAGATAATGATTTACTCTTGTACTATAGTACTGAACACCTTTCTTTAATACAAAATTTAGTACATTATCAAACAGAATATCTCCATGAGTCTCGCAGGATAGGTCGAAGACTCCTCCCAGCACAAGTAATTAGGTATTTCTTCAGACCAGAACAGTATCCAAAATCCCTTAAATATTTTAAAAATGAAACATAAATTTGGAAAACTTCATTTAATAAAGATAAATTTGGTGAGCTACATTCTTGACAAGTAGAAAGACCAGATGGTTGAGGATGAGGACAGTTGAAAGAAGATTGAAAACAAGAGAAACAAGAAAATATTGGTCCAGAGAGATGGTTAGTGCGAAGAAAAGAATAAAAGAGATTCCTGGCCATTTCTAATCCCTCCTCTGTTTCAATATCACAGGGTAAGTTTTTTACCCATCTAGTGCTCACTTCCACATCCTTGCTAACAGAACAGACTGTCTGTAACGAGTCAGAGGAAGAGCTTCCCTCCCCTTCGTCGATGCTTCTAAGGGGGATTTCCGAAAAACCTTCAGAGATGGAGTTCAACAAATCTGAAAGGAGGGAGATGTTTAAATCTATCACATTACAATTTTTACTACTTGAAAGAGGCAAAGAATTTAGAGAGAGGATTTTTAAAGTATCTACGAAAGCCTTGCATGTTGGATTCGTGTTACTGCCTCCTTGCTGTCTAACAGCGCCGAAGAAGCTCTCCAGAGGGTCTTGGTTGAGATTCCTCGTGCAAAAAGAATCAACACCCAATTCCTCAAGCTTCTTCCACAACTGTTGGACAGCAATGACGTTGCGTCTCCAGTAGTAAAAGCATTTACTCTGGGGTGCCTTGTCACCGGGAGACCGTACCACAAATTTCCAATCACTGATACTTTTACCCACTGTGTTCCAGAAGTGGTGGTGGTGAGAGGTCTCGCAAGCTACAGGTGCTCGTAAGTTCTTGTCTCCTATGGGCGATCCATTGAATGAATCAAAAAGTTCATCGACCATCTCAATGAACTCTGCAAGGTCTAAAACTTCAGGTTTCTTACACCGTATGCCATAACGTGTCAAAGCTAAGTTTACATCGACGCTGAACAACTGCGCAGCATATTCACTTTCACTTTTTGTTTAGAGTTGGGTTTAATATTAATTTCACTGAATTTTCTAGGATAAATATTTGATGCCAAATTAGTCTTCTCATATTCTAAGAACTCTTTGAAAATGTCAAATTTAGCCATTTTGACAGTACCATCCCTCCCTGTGAACTGAACATCATATTTAAGTAAATTGTTTCGCAACACCTTAAGAAGATGAGGTGCATCAGCGAAAACAGCAATGTCATTATCTCCCAACCTAACACATGGATCATCTCTCCCAGGGAGAGTCCTTGCGGTCAAGGCCAGAAGGGCTGAAGTATTGCTCTGCGCAAGGTCTGAAACCAAGGCCACTGGTTTCAGTCCTATTCCCTGCAATGCAGAAACAGTTTCCTTGATGGCCTTTTCTAGTCTCCCTTTGCTAATGGAGTGGCTCAAATGATAAGCAACGGGTTGCTTCCAATTAGAGTTCAAACCACGCGCCATGAAGACCAGACCATGGTCAGCAAAGCAAGGAAAGCGACCCCCTGCCACATCTTCAAAGCCCAAAAACTGATCATTCATAGGATCGTAATCCACATGTTTCTCAAGAGAAATCTCGTCAAACATGAGAACACAGAATTTGTCCTTTTCAGACATGGAGGAAATTTGCCCAGCCATACTGTGCAGTATGACTTTAGAAAATCCAGGATTCAGAGGAATAGACTGCCAAATACGAGAAAGAGTTCGGTAGCTGGGCAGTTGCAGCATAGGAGTTAGAGTTCTGTACAAAGAAGAACTCTTCTTCTGAACTGTCAGGGCCAGTGCCTTCAGACGACAAGAATATCTCTTACCCATCTTTGACTTGCCCGTATTACTCAAGATAGATTGAACTATCTCCCTACTACATTCGGGTAGCAGATCGAGTGATGCACAGAAATCATCCTGTGCCACCGGATTCATGCTAAGACGCCGTCTGGCCATCCGAACATACCGATCCTTAAATTTCTTTGCTACCTCGTACATCCTCGAGCTTCTCGGGGAAGTGAATTGGCCACGAGGAAGCCCCATCAGCTTCTTCAACCTAAAACACGTATCCCGGAGACTTGAGGATGAACGAGGCAAGGAAGTTAAATTACTTGTGCTGGGAGAAGTCAACATAGGACCCACCACGCCTGGAGGTGGAGCTGCATAGGGCATGGAGGTTGAAGTTGATGAGGTGGAAGGTCCGCACTCCAGCACTCCTTCCAGTGTGGAGACCAGGTCATCTTCAACCTCCATGTACTCCATTTCAGTGGTGATGGGGTGATCTGGACAACATTAACAATAACAGTTAAAAATTAACCTAATATAGATAATCGAAATAAATAAATCAAATGGTAAAAAAGTATTATTTTCACAAAATTTTCATTTTACAAAAGATACTGCAGAGTTCAAAATACTCTTTCACAAAAATAAAATTATGTATAAGAGCTTACATATTTAGAATTGCATAAAAAATCCAAAAAAAATATTAATAAACCAATTTAGTTAAAAAGAAAAAAAGATGTGTTCTAATATTAACTCTTCCATACTTTTCATATAAGTGGAACAATAATTGAAAGATAAAATTATTTCCATAAGTCTTAGAACTTACCATGAGTTAATCGGTATTCATTGAATACTACCAAATTCCACATGGTCTGAATACCAGGATAGGAATAATAGATTGCCAGTTAAAACAATTAAAAAAACTTTAACCTAATGTACTCATTTCTCGCATTGTCAACAACCTGGTGAAAATTGTGACGGACCGGGACTCGAACCCGGTTTTGTCTGCAGTAGCCGCAGGTGTGCTGTCAACAGCACCACCCACCTCGAATTTCAAAACAAGTCTACAAAAGGTCCCGTGTTCGAGTTCGAGTCCATCGCATTTTCACCTGGCCACAGACGATTCAAACTTTCCTTAAAAGCAGTGAGTTAAAAACAAATACTCACTTCTTGTTGGAATTGATCCCAGCTTTAGGATAACCCTAATTTTTTCTGCATTGCGATCGGGGTTGGAGTAGCAGGAATCCTCGAAATGGAGAGAGCATAGAACTATATTCTTCCATTTCGGGATATCGCACCCTCTGCTGGGTCTTAGGCCCAGAAACTCCAACCACCGATCGCACGTTTTCATGTGAGCAGCCTTCCCCGGGATTCGGTGGAAGTACAAATCCGGGTTTCTCCACCACGTGGCCACACAGAGAGTGCATTTATTACTGTAATATTTCAAAACATACAATTAATACCACCTCATAGAGTACGTTAACATACTATACACTCCACGAAAAATAAATTAATTACCTGGACATTTCGGCACTAACTCACACAAACAGCGCACAAAAAAAACAAAAAACCTCGTAAACTGCTCGTACACAACCAGCAAACAGGACGCGAGTCGGCAGCAATATGGCGGGTTATGGCAGTTGCCACCGTTGCTTTCGAATAAAAGATCTGAAGTTGAATAAGAGCGATCTAGCGGATGTCAAAGTCACTATTACAGGCAATTTCTGACTACACTAGCGCATTATATTTTGAGCAACCATAGGTCGACCATAGCCGCCTATGAAGTGCCGAGGCCCTGACCCCGCCACTGTGCGCGCGGCCATCCCCTCCTCAGTGGCTGTCCCTGCCTTAATGCATTTACGATGTAGCGCTCAGTAAGTTGGCTGGTGAGGTGAAATGCTAAATATAGTTCATGTTGATTTTGTATATTTATGATGTCATCCATGAATGTTCAAAGGACGAGAATGACTAAAATTATTACAAAAACAAAACCTTGTAAGGCAAATTCGCTGTTCTGCAGTAGAAATAAAACCAAAACCAAAGGGAATGAGACTGTTAATTTTCAATTTTTATTTGCTCAGATTAGTTACTTAGGCAAGGAACATTCTCGCAAAAATAAAAATATTGAAAACGAGAGCACAATTGTTGCTCTCAATCACTCATACATGATTTTACATTCATTTTTCTATTCTTTTTACCCCCTTTCCTTCCTTCATTCCTTCGTTTCTTCTTTCCTTCCTTTCTCTCTTTTTGAATTTCATTAAGCATCTTTATTTTGCACTTTGGTAAGATTATTCCATAAATTTCAATATTTTTATCCACAATTTTAGCAGCCAATTCGTATGTGTATCAATCTCATAAATATATTTAGTGAACAATTTTTAATTTTCCAGCCACGTGATTACCAATATTTCTCCTGAACTGTCAAAGAACTTATAATTAAAACGCAAAGAAATCGAAAGGAATTGTTTTTAAAAACTACTTCTTCGAAGAAACCATGAAAGCTGAACTCCTATTGTATTTTTAGATAGAAAAATATACTCTTGCCATTATGTCTCATATTATACAATATATAATATTTTAGTTTTATGAAGCGGGGAAGGAATATATATTATTTACATACCTTTTATTTTTACGAGATTTTTTACAATCAAAATCTTGTGAGCTGGACACTGTTTTCTGAGATTCACACCTAACGTTTCCGCCAGGTGGTGAATATTGTGAACTCGATGGAAAATTCTAATTAAAATCTTTTTTAGACTTACTTATTTGAAAGTAAAACCAATTTGGACTAGAGCATACTACTGCTGAAATACTTGTTAAGCAATGGAAAACATGGAATAACGACGTGCAGGATAAAAGAATTATTTTTCTCACTACGCTCTACTTAATTCAGATCTTGTCATGTTGTCATACCGGGAACAACTTTAAAAGAAGGTAGTAAAATAATATTATTCTAATAACTCCCTCTCCGCAATTTCGCGCTGTCTTTCATCTCACTTCACTGAGAAACATGGAAAGGGGTGTCACAACCCTTTTTCCATTGCACTGCATCAATTCTATGTCAACATAGAGAAGTTATTTTTCTTTTGAGGAATATTCATTCTGAAATTCAAAAATTCTATTGAGGTTAATTTTTATAACGCATCAAAACAAATGTGTATCTAATCACCATATTCGGATTCAAGAAGTAGTATTTGCAATTGTCATGTCCTCCAGTGGCAGTCATGATTATAATATAATCGATTTATTCAGCCACTTACTATAATTTTCTAACCTTGAGACTATTTGAATACTAAGTTCTTTTTATTTCTCTCAACAAAGATAACTGTCATTTTTTCCATTTTAATTTTTACCACAGTCAAAGAGAAACTTTTCTTTAGTATTATTGCTTTAATATAAATGCCACATCCCATGTGGTGTAAAACTAAATCAATACTGTTACTCCATCTATAACCACAGATACTTTCAAAGCGATCAGATGCGAGTAATTATTCTTATAACCTTACAAGTATTACTAACCAGGGATTTTAATACCTTAATGTTGAATAAACTCTTCAATGATCCAAACTTCCCGTATTTTCTAACTTAGTAGATTTATGAAAAGTGACAAGTGAATGAAATCCACTTGTCATATTATAAGAAACATTGAGCACCTAACACGATAGTAGTTCTGCCTGTAACTGTTCTAATAGCAGCAAATACAAATATAGTGTAGCAAAATGAGTACTCAATTACGATCCACTCCAGAACCTCACTGAGTAGACCTTCTGCACCAAGACGTCAGGGAGCGCATGTATTAAATTAGTCAGCTGAAGATCGTGAGGGATCATCTAAAAAAAAGTTAATAAGTTGAGATATTATTGAAAATAGTATTGTGAGCATTTATTAAAAGGAACTTAAAAGAATTTCGTTGTCAACTTAAAAATGCAGTCAATACATTACCAAAACAAAATTAGTTCTTTACGATATATTACTACATTAGGTTCACCACTTTTCCGCACAGGCTATTTTAGTACTCATATTTTCGCAATTTTTTCTTCAGTCAACCTAATTTAATCTCTAGTCCCATAGATTTCCTTCACTAAAATATGTTTGTTGACTAATTTCATTTTAACAATCTTACTTCCTTGACATAGAAACAAGATAAATGTAAAAGTAAATAATTCCCTTCTCTGTAATACTTATGTTCACTTCGTAACGGATCTGACATATCATTTTTTGTTGGATTAGTTAGTTATAGTTTAAAGTACATTTACTCATGCTAAACAATTATATTTAATAAGAAATTTGTCTTGTCTTCTTACTTCCACATTTATCATGAACATATGTGAAAATGTCCACTTCCGCTCGTGTTCATACCGTGACACAATTTCGTATATGAAACAATTTACTTAAGTTCCAAATAATTTCGAGAAATAATGTAACTTAATGGTATTTTAATGGTATTCTGTCTTTATATAACACATTATATTTGGTTTTATAAAAACGGATATTGAGAATATAATGAAAAAAATTTTCTCAAAATTTATTTTGTAATGTAATGTATTAAATCTTCTTAATTCTTTGATTTGTGTATTTGATTTTGATTGTTTCACTTCTCAAATAAAATTGAAAAAAAAATAAAATAATGGAATTAAGCTCTACTCCCGTCAAAACTGAAATTAGTGTAGTACTGGAAGTAACATAGACTATTTGATACAGAGTTTAAGAATCTTTAATTTAATTTTTATTCTACCTCATATTGGCCTTCAGTTTGAAACCAACCCATATATAAAAAGAAACTTGTTGACTAAATGGTACCCTATTTTCATACTCATAAATGATTAATCACTGGGTGTAATTTATGAAAAGAATGTCGTAAGAGTTAAAATTTCGAGATTTTTTCTTTAAAGTGTAAGTTGTAATGTTAGATTTCAATGTGATTAAAATTGGTCGTGACAAATATATCATAAAAATGAAATAATTAAACACAAGTAAAACAATTCTCAAGTATTATGTCTTCACAATTTTATTATTCACTATAAATATGGCCAGGTGACAATGAGTAATCTTCACTATAAATATGAAATAAATATCCGTGTGTTATGTAGTACCAAATNCACTATAAATATGGCCAGGTGACAATGAGTAATCTTCACTATAAATATGAAATAAATATCCGTGTGTTATGTAGTACCAAATTTTACATCATCCAGAACTCTGAAAATACTTCGAGGAGATGACGAGACTCGGACTGCTCGACTTTCCATTTGATCAGACTTGCGCTGGCTTATATCATTGTTCTTCTGTTGCGAATGAAACTTGGGAGTGGCCTCGTAGGGTCGAAAGACCTTACCCATTAAGCAGTAAGCAGAACAGCTGGCTCTCCCACACGCCGCATTTGCTCGGCTGGGCCCTTTATCTCTTTCTTTCTCTTTCTCTTTCTCTTTCTCTCTCTCTCTCACCACCGATGCGCCAGCCCAAGTGGATTTTAAGCCCCCTTCACGCAGATTCAGCTTTTGTTCTCCCTGGTGATCGCCGGCGTTCTACTGCGCAGCATCGCTCTGTTCCCTGGCATTAGGGAGGGTTTTCCGCCGAGTTCCCTGGCACAAGACTGAGGGTTAATAAGTACGGTAGGTCATTTCCATCCCTATTGTAGGGTGTTCACAGAGAAATGACGTCATAAAAATTTCACCTTCAGACGAAAACAGAAGACAGCGAAGATATTTCTCCCCTGAAACAATAATATATCTTACTCTGAATACAGATACTCACAGTCTTATAAGTGACAATTAACTGATCTGCAAACACATATAAATAAGTAACAACTCGGCTAGAACACTATCTCCTAATGTGACGATGAGGATTTTAACGCTTGAATTCAGTGTATAGTTAGTTTTCACCGTTCATATACTGGTTGTCATAGTAATTTTAGGAAGTCTCCTAAAACCATGCAACATATGTGACACCCCAGCACTCTCATCGCTCATTCCCGAACCAGGTCGGAAACTGGAAGGACCAGAGTCTGTCGAAATCTACACTGTGACGTCATGACCGCCACCTACTTCTCTCTGGCTGCTGCCACCTGTGACCACGGAGCGTTGTAAGTAGTAACAAATGTGTCATACTAGCTATGGGTTACAGTAACCTCTTCACTCCCGCCTAAACCTAAACCACCCTTTCCTCCTTCCACGTCGTGTCTACACTTCGTGGATTCAGTCGGCCAACCAGATAAGAACCACGATGGAAGAACCGCAACAAAATTGTAAGCTCTTTTTGAACGAAATTTTTCACTGGAACCTCCGATTAACCAGACAAACGGGTAATGGGCCAGGGACTTGGTCCTGAACGATTCCTCGGTTAAGGTGGGTTCGACTGCACAAATAGTGTATATCGGGTTAACAATGTGAAATGAAAACGATTTTCATAAGCATGTTTGATGAAAAAGTGTAACTTATTTTTATCTTAATTTTATGCTACACACTTTATCATTGGGAAAAAATAGGAAACTAACGTATCTTCTTCAAAGCTGAAACCTTGAAATTTATTTATTTAATTATCTTTTTGTGGAAACAGTATAGAGCTGTGATCTTCCACATACAGCTCGCAGTTTAAATCTAGGCGAATCGTTAATGATTTCTACGACAAAATAAATTAATAATATTACTACAATGATACTTAATGAAGGGCAAATTAGCAAAATCATCTGTCAATTTGCTTTTGTTCATGAGACAATTAGAGACAAAATATTTAACACACGTAATATGTATTGGTTAGATATATAATGTTGTAATAACTGTGATATTGGCTTTGGCATTTATTAAATATCATATTCAAATAACGATTTAATGTGACATATTGTAATGAAACTCGAAAATTAAAGGGTGAATGGAGTAGTGGGTAACACTCACCTGATTATATTTGCCCTAGCAAGCTCTCGTGCCAATAAAGACATTAAGTGGATTCGTATTATTTTTAATTACAATTAATTTAAGTGGAAACAACACACAGGGTTGCTTGTTAAAGGAAAACGCATATTACAAAAATTAAATTCACTTAATTATTCATGATACATTTCTAATTAACCCTACCATGCACAAACCTCCAAAACGTCATACGTTATCACACACAACATTGACATGAAATTTTTAAGAGAATTTCTGGTATTAATTATTACCAGTTAATTACAAAAAAATCGTTAAATAGATTTAGAAAGCCATCATTATTGCTCACTGTTATTTCTGCCCTCACTAAGAATACAATCACAAAAGTTCTGAGCGTGGGCCATTACAATTCTGGTTCGTTGCACTAGATCTTCTCGCCACCACTTAAATATCTATTACTGATCGCAACCAGTATTCTCAGGTTACCTTTTCATTGATGATCAGATCAGTCTAAAAGCGTAGGTGAAGATTGGAATGCCATTGATTAGCATCGGCTCGTGCGGTGCGTCCTTCCTAGTACCTGCCAGTCACCCATTCAGCGTTCAAAACCAGCCTTCTGTGGAAGTGGCCGAGCCTGCCTGGAGTTTCTCGTTCTCGGAATTTGAAGCGTTCACCGTCAAAATATAGTTCTTTTACAGCGAGAGTTCATTCAATTTGATGCAACGCGATTAAATAGACTTTACAATCGCCACTTGTTACAAAAAAACATTTGATCTCCGACTAGTTCTCGGATAGATTATAATAATAATAAATTTATTGTCAAAAAAGCAGTTACAAACTGCGTATGACCACGTGGAGGACAATGAACTAATTTACTCTCCGGAAGCAAGCAAAGGATTATCCCATTAATTCCGATCAACGGTCCTAAGGTAGAGACGGATTGAAAAATTTCAGCAAAAATTCCTTGATAAGATAAAAAGTTAGCTGCGAGTTATAATACTAATAGAATGTCAATATGTTTGTAATTTTAAGCAAAAAAATTACATGTACAAGTTATTATCGAACTATAGATTATTCTGAGTATAGTGTTTAAAAATCATAAGAATTGAAATAACACTAAATTCACGATTTATTGTTACAATAAACACGCCCCTAGACAAAGCCTAGAGA
>NNCF01128393.1:223115-257693 GCA_002313205.1 Laupala kohalensis
AATTGCCCCAGAAGGTAATGTCTTAACGTAAATGGGAGTAAACGTTTGCAAAATAAACGCAACGGGATATACGTGGACTAACTGCGTTAACTAAGTTTCGGAATGCGTAACACAATTTGCTTAATTGGGAATTAAGTTTCTCAACGTGACAATTCCATTTGAGGTTGTCTTGAATATGGAGACCTAAGAATTTTGTATTCGTAACAGTTTTTAATTGTTTTCCGTTTAAAGAAAGAGAAACCTGGGGTAAAGATTTTGTGATACTATTGTGAAATGACATAGACACTGTTTTGTCAGTGTTTACAATGAGACGATTTGCATGGAACCAAGTCGAAAGGTTAGACAAAACTTTTTGAGCATTGGCGTGTTTACATAGTAAATTAGTGTCATCAGCAAAAAGAACCATTTTGCAATCTGATGTGGATGATGACATGTCGTTCACTTACAATAAAAAGAGAATAGGACCGAGAATTGAACCTTGGGGTACTCCGCAAGTAAGTGGCTTTGTTTCTGAAAGACAACGCTCGCGTAATTTATTTTTAGTATAAGATATTTCGACCTGTTGATATCTATGTTTTAAATAAGAAATTAGCCATTGGTGTGGAAGTCCACGAATGCCTAAAGAATGCAATTTGGAAAGGAGAATTCCATGATCGATGACATCGAATGCTTTGGATAAGTCAAGAAAGACATCCTGAGGATTTTCTCCACGGTCAGGAGATGTGATAACGTCGTTTAAGAAAGAAAATATGGCGCTTGTAGTATAAAAGGATTTTCTGATACAATGTAGATCGTCAGAGAGTATGTTATTTTTTGATAAAAAATCTAGAAGACGCTTATGGAACAATTTTTCTAGGATTTTTGAGAAAGTGTGTAGTAGAGATATTGGTCGGTAATTTCGAATATTAAGTTTAAGTTGAAACTTTGACAACTATGCATAATTTGGAGTAAGATCAAGTTATCAATTAAGAATAACTTGTTCAAAACTTCTAGACCTAGAAGTCAAGAATAATGAAGGAAATCTCGGAACCATTGAATCTCGGAATGATTCCGAATGTTCTACTCGACTCTGATCGAATGTGCTCGAGTCTCGAAATTTCATCAAAGTCTCGAATATACTCAAATGATCGACTCCTGCTCGAAAATACTCGAATCTGATCAAGGAACGTCTCTGCATCATGTTTTATCACCTCTGTCTCTCAGAAGCTAACTCACGTGATACATTTAAAAAAACATGTGACTATTTTTTGCCAATCATATCAAATTCTAACTCCACGCGGAGTTGTGATTGGTTGAGTTTAGAACAAGTACTTGTTCCTAGCCATTCAGAACATTCCTTCCTAGAAAATTTCATCGCTTCAACGGCGTTATCTTTTTCAACCGTCCTCTCCGTAATTTTAACCTAACGCTTTTTAAGAATAATAGAAAACTAAATTTAGGAAACTTTTGAACCTTTAACTGCCACTCCCTTGTCTTTNTTGCCAACCGTTCTGCGACTCACGCCTAACGGTCGCTGCCTCGTGGTGTACGTCAATTGTCCCTAGACAATTCTCAAAAGTTGAGGATCGAGCTCCCTCACACTCACGCTCTCCGGGTCGCTATCTATTGTCATCCTTTTAATTTGTAAAGGGTTTATGCCTCTCTCCACACCCACGATATGAGTTTCTCTTGCAGCTGCACTTTAAAACCCAAAATCTGTCACTATCGCTGACCTTGTCTGTTTCAAAATACTTCTTGTAATTTTCCATTGCTTCCCAGTTTAAATCTAAAGACGCCATCCATTATATGTTAGCAAATTTTCTACCTAATTCCCCTTCTAGCCAAAATTAAATGCGTAATACTCAGACACTCTTCCTATCGCTGAATTTTTATGACTGTCCTCGGAACAACAAAATACGAAACCCTGCGCCCTTCACAGCGGTCTCTTTCCCTCGCAGCTGAGTAGTAGAAATCGCCGTTACGATTCCGCTCGCTGACGAAACCTTTTTGCTTGTCATAGTTCTCATTACTGTAATTAACAATTAAGAATTAATAGATTTTTACAATATAGATCTTTCACTTGCAAAGTAATGAACTCTTCATTGGTGTAAAGCTACATAAGTCGGGAAATATTTCTGGTTCACGTCAACAGTAATATTTTCAAAGGTTCAAAGAAATGTTCTACTCGACTTTCCGATTAAGTTTGAGATTAAAAATTCCACTAAAATGCATTCTATTCCTCTTTAACACACCGGTAAGTAATATCTTGCTTAATTTGCTTAAAAAGGTGACGTATCGAAAATTCCCAACTCAAATGTATTCAATGAAATTTCCAAATGGGATAGAACTTGGTAATACACATTAAAAAACATGAACATACACAACCGCCGTCCCGAAGGTACACCATGAGATAAAGATGAGAATATTGTGTTGGTAAATAGTTTGTTATTCGATTATTTATTATATAAGTAGCTTTATTTATTCTACAGTCACAAAATAATTCATGTTTAATAAATAACCAATTATTTTGTTACTGTATATTTATTCTCGTATTGGGAAAATTTCTTTTAGAGACTGGAAGAGGCGTTCCGTATGTAAATGGTGACTTCATTAGCTGCCCATAATGATTCCAAATGCTATCAAATACAAATATGAAGTTTTTTTAAACACATGAGTAATCTATAAAACGAAATTGGTCACGAACTCACGTACACAGCATCAGAAATCATTTTCAATTATGAAAATAGATTCTACTGAACCGGAAAGATCCGAATAGAATACAAACATTTATTTGATGGAAGAGTGATTACAATATTTCCCTATATGTGCAAAATCACTTACTTAAATGGCCGAACTTTTACTTGGTCTTCATCAATATAAAAGTTTCGAGAAAGGCAACCTTCCGGACAATTTTCTTTAGAATTGAATCGAAGGATTTCACTGAATAGAATTCAAAGGAAATAATTTATAGTTGTTCGGTAATTGAAACGTGATAGAAATTAACTCGTAGATGAGTTTCATATGAACTCAGAAATATTAATACATTAATTCAATGTTATTGGCCCTGTTACCCATGATAAATAGCAATTATTGAGGAAAGGTCCAGGAAAGAAAAAGAACTTTCCTATACGGGCAACGTTTCGGAAACTTGTATTTCCTTCATCAGGGCTGTATATATAAATATTACACAATCCATCATCAACACAATATGTTGTATCCACCCATCTCCATCGAGTCACACAACATAAATCACGTCACCCAAATATTAATAGAAAAACTTGTTTATGTTATTTTCCTTTATGTACGTTGTGTGCGTTTCCTAAAGATGTTACTGCAACCCGCAAAATACGACTGTATTGCGGTTAGTGTTTGGAAGGGGTTATTGATCAGTTGCTGCAAACGACATAAACCTTTTGCACTAATACACATAGGTAGATACCTGTCGGGAGCCAGGCTCGCCGACCGACGCCGACACTCAGCCGCGCTGCCGAATGGAACGCACAAGCAGTTGCGACTGTTTGAGCGTACGGCTAAGGATGTTGATATCGAAATAAAGTATCACGTCGATATTTAAAAAATAGATTATATCGATCATTTGAGATATCTGTATATCGAGATTATTACGCGAAATATTGACAAACTTGCTTAAATTGTTTAACGGTACTAAACATACTATTTCGCAAAGAACAATCAACGCTTTAGACAAATATCGGTTTAATGCAAATTAACAAACATACTGCCTTAACAAACAGATCAATAGACTAGATTATAAAATATATTATAATAATAACTATATCTATATCTATATCTATATCTATCTATCTATCTATCTATCTATCTATCTATCTATGCCTGTATTAACAAGTAATTTTCAACTTTAGGAAGTAAATAATTTTTCTGCAATTGAGTATTATTTGAAACATTATTAACCAAAACAATGGATGTCACAAAACTCGAAAAATAATAAATACAGATTAACAATTGACATACGAATTACTATTCTGAGACGCCACATGATCGAGGCGAGGAGACAAGGCTGCTTCGATAAGCTGGTGATCAACGGGAAAGCGATGGGCAGGGCGTTTCTCGTGCAGCTCGACGAGACAACGCGTAGGAATGGTGATAACCGGAGTGGGGAGAGACAGGAGGCGCCGAGCAGGATCGGCCGCGACTGGCGGATTGTCCCCGCCCCGGCCTCTCGCACGTGTAGAGCAATGGCGCGCAGAGGACGAAGCCGAACGAGACGAAGCGTTAGGAATCGCGACGTAACCTCGCAAAGGCGAGACGAAGTCCGATCTTGCACCAGTAGGGACAGCAGCCGAGGAACGGGAAGTGGTGATGGATAGGTATCTGGAAAGGAGATAAATGTTATTTCTTGGAATGTGCAGGGACTTACGGGTAAATTAGATATGTCGAATGTTGCAGATTATCTGAGAGAATTTGATATTGTCGGAGTAATGGAGACCAGGGTTTCACATGATCACGTTTTTTCCATCAGCAGATACGTAGGTGTTCATAAAACGATGTTGAGACGTAGTCGTAGAGGTCGTTTCCCGGGGGGAATTTCACGCTTTTTTAAGCACGAGATAAATCAGTACGTTACAGAAGTCGTAACAAAAATGGACAACACCCTTTGTTTGAGATTAGCAGGGTAATGGAATTGTTGTATTATATTTGCGTACAGGCAACCTATCACATCGCGATATCATAACTCTAACTTCTTCGTTGATTTATCCGATTTCGTAAATGATCTAGAAAGTAAGTTTTCGGGAATTGATTTCCTCATTATGGGTGATTTTAACGTAAGAATCGGTTCGGAAAATGTATCTATCTCCAAATGATGTAGGAGGATCGTGTGACTGGAGACACCTGCGTAGAGCCAGTAAAGATGTGATCACCGCTGGAGGGGGACAAGAGCTCCGCGAATTTGTTGATTTATTTGAATTATATATCTTCGACGGGAAATACGATGAAGACATGGAAAGGCATTATACATTTATAAATAATCAGGGAAGTAGCGTTATTGACATTGCGCTGGGAAGAAAAATATAGTCGAACGGTTAGTGAACTTCAAAATTGGAGACAGAAGCGAATCGAACTATCCCCCATTAAATATTGTTTCGAAATTAAAATTGAACAAATACTCGCAACATCTTCAATCCATGGTGTGTCGCAAAATGACCCGTTACAAATGGAATGAGGAAAAGAAAGAAGAGTTCGCGGTCGCGCTAGTTCAGGCTCTTCGTGGAGGAACCTGGCAAGGGGTGCGGCGGGAGACGCTCAATCCGCAACTTTTCAAAAGGCGCTGTGTGATGCAGGTAAATGAATGAAAATCTATATTAAGAACGCAAACAAAAAGATGAAAAATTGGTTTGACTCAGAACGTTACAATAGTTGCAGAAGAGCTACCAAAGTCCTGCAAATTTATCGTATACTTGGCACTCAAGCAGCTCGTCAAAGCTACGTTACATATTCACAATAATATAAATCTTTACTCATAGATAATAAAAGTCGTTGGCAAGCAAATGAAGTCAAAAAATAGAAAGGATTTTGAAAGCAACAAAGGGAAACGCAGTCTGGGAGACACTCAACGCGATAAAATCATCAACGAGGGAAAGAAGTAATACAACACCAGTGGTCTAATGACCTTTACGTTGACGAGCCCTAAAGCCCCACCAAAAAAATATTTTTTTTTTAAATCTTCCCTGCCGTCAACAATCGATGAAATTGAACAAAGGAGAAGTAGATACGTGCGGATTTGTTTCAGAGTGAGTTGACGAACTAGATCGTGATATATCATATGACGAAGTAAATTCTGCTGTAAATTCAATAGATAACAAAAAAAGCTTCAGGGATTGATGGATTTCCACCTCATTTTATTAAGGAACTATAGCAGTTCTATCGGAACATAGTTCTCGGACTATTGAATAATATACTAGACCCAGGTGTTTACCCGTCGGTTTGGACTAATGCTGTTCTGATACCTATCTTTAAACGAAAAGGAATTCTTCGCCCACCAGAAAACTATCGTGGTATCTCGTTACATTCAATTTTGGAAAAACATTTTGTCGCGTAATAAACGAAAGATTAAAAAAGTGGCGTGATAAAAACAAGGTTATATCCCCTTACCAATGCGGTTTCCAGGAGGGAGTCTCCACTATGCATAACGTTATCACACTAGATACTCTCATTAAGAGAGAAATAGACTTGAAAAGGGGTAAATTATATTGTGGATTCGCCGATTTTGAAAAAGCGTTTGCCTCTGTCAATAGGGAAAAGTTATGGGCCAAACTAAGCAGCAAGGGAATTTCTTCTAAAATGATAAACTTACTTCGTGGAATGTACAATAATGTCAATTTCTGTGAGAGATGTGACAATGGTGACTTAACGACTAATGTAAGAACATCACTAGGGGTTCAACAGGGTCGTGTACTATCGCCTAAACTATTTGTTCTGTTCATCGATGATAATATGGAAAAGCTGAATCGGTCGGATATTATGGCACCGGAAATAAATGGATCTTGTGTCCCTGGACTTCTTTACGCCGACGATCTAGTTATCTGTTCGAAATCAATAATGGGTCTCCAAGAGGGTCTATACACACTCGAAAAGTTCTGCTCGGATCTTTCACTAAAAGTCAATGTACCGAAAACAAAAATTATAGCTTTAAAAAACGGTACAGTGTATAGTAAAAATGAAATTTGGGCATTCGGAAACCAAGAAATAGAAAGAGTCAAAATGTTTAAGTATTTAGGAATTAACTTTACTATGAACGGGTCATGGAACTCGCAAATTAAAACAGCACGCGTAAAAGGCATGACTGCTCTTAAAATAATAAACCAAATAAGATACAAAATCCCTGAGATCCAGGTCAGTTTCAGATGAAGTGTTCCGTGGTGCACTTACGCCTGCCATGACATACGGGGCTGAAATTTGGGGACTCGAATCAAGCACCAAAATCCTTAAATCTGTAGCAGCAAATTATTTGAAAGATATTATGCGATTATCTCGTAACGTTTCAAAATCTGGAATTTTCAAAGAATTTGGATACTTAAGAATTAGTGTTGAAGTTCAACTGCGTGCAATAAAGTTTTTCGTTAAATTATTCATGGAGGGAAACTCGCTTGCAGCCACATGCCTCCGCGACGAGAGTTTTAAGAGAGAATCCATCGGGGTGTGTTGCAAAATTTAAAAAAAGTTATTGTACCAGATGGGTCTGTGTAACATGCGGGAATAATTTATCTACAATCATATTATATATATATATATATCGATAATATTAAAAGAAGGATAATGGACGTACAGTCGCAAAAACTCGAGGCAGATCGGCTGGATAAAGTATCACTTTCTCTACAGGAACTTCTCGACTCAGGCTAGGGTAGGGAAAACTATATAGATCAGACAAGGATGAAAGCGCGATGTGGTGTAGCTTGGTTTCGAACGAGCGGTTGGGCTATTAGAAAAATACAAAACAATCGGGAGGAACGCCATCTGCGTTCTCTGCGGGGAAACGGAGGATTGGGTAACTGGGATTGGGATCCTGTTAACGTGTGATGCGACAGAGAGATGGTATCTAAGTTGGATTCGAAGGGAACGTTTGGAACAGGATAGAAACGAAAGATTAGGAATTGTAATACTAAGGGAGGGCAACAACGAATTCAAGGAGCTATTAGGTATTTTTCTATGCGCGTGAGGGTAATAAGGGGAAAATTAATTCGCGAATTTGAAAATAGATAAATAAATAGAAATGTTAAATACATCAATCTAATCAAAACAGTTTTATTGTTCTTTATTTTTTCTGTCGTTTATTAAGATAATATTTTCATTTATGTCAACATAGTGTGCGTGAAAAATGATTCTGCCAGGAGGATATGTACTTTCTTTTCCAGGAAAACATTGTAGGAGTTTCGTATTCAAAGCGCAGCCAATCGAGTCAAGACACCTGTTCGGAGCACCACAGCACCGCGAGGGAGAGAAGAAAGAACTTAACTTGTTAACTTGCTTGTTATTATTTGTCACTTTGTAATTTTACTTGGTATTTTAGCCCTGACCGTAGGTTTTCCGTGGTTCTCAAAGGTGCTTAACGAATACTCTAGTTGCAGTCTTCCACTTACGATCGTAAAACATCACATCTTTCAGTATATCCGCCAAACGCTACTCTTACGCCTCCTCTTCTTTTTTATCGTTTACTTATTTGCTTTATTTTACCTAATAATCACTTAGTTGCGATTACCCGTTAATGCAACTAGAAATTCGTTAAGAGTAAATACCAGGGTACAGTACGCACAGTCCACGGCAATCAAGGGCTCATTTAGCGACGCATGGGCTCTCTGCTCCGCCAATATAATATAACAAATCGTAAGTATTGTATTTCTTTTGATGTATGTGTAAATAAAGCCCATTTTGCTTTGATTTGATATACATACATATGCATATGTGTACGTCGCAAACCCTCGCCGCATATGTATACCCGGTGTCCGAAGATCTCCCTTTCTATTTTAGGGACGGGGTCCGAATGCTCCCGAAAGGGAGCCGAAGGAACTACCTATAGCAACTTGTGGAAGGAGTGTTTTAAAAACACACTTAAACACATTTACAAACATTTAATGCACATTCAAATCCTGAGAACCAAAATAAATAAAATCAAATACAAGAAAAGGAGAAGAAATCTCCAAAATCGTCCTATTCTGGGCTTCAGCGGTCGGTCGCCATGCGCTCCCGTACGCCCGCACATCGGAAGCAGAGCGGTGCGAGAAAAGTGGCGGAAAGTGGCGGGAAGCCGCGGGTCGCACAGCCCGCGCGCCAGCTGTCCGGAGGGGAAAATGATGAGAGATTTCTGTCTCTCTCACACATCGTCTTAGGTGGGGGAACTCGATTCCCCTCACTGAATGCTGACTGCTGCTCACAAGTCGTTGCACAGTAACACCTTACCCCCTCCAAGCGGTTGTGCGTTTGAGAGGGCGACCTCTCTCAGAATCTTCTGTCTCATGTGATCGACAATCTGCAGCAGAGACGGTTGCCTCTATTTATTTTATTTTTTTTAACTCTAAGGCCGGAATTTTTATATTTAACTCTAAGGCCGGACTCCCAAAAAGTCTCTGCGCAAGTGCCCAAAAGCATCTTTGCGAGTGCCGAAAAGCATCTCTCGCGCGCGCCTCCTCACCGCTCGTTCCCGCTGCCTGACGCCGCCTCCGTCACCCCTTAGCCTCACCGCTGTCTTCTCATTGGCGGTGCGTGGTCGCGTTCACCTGACCGTCGCACTGTGGAGTATCTGCCCTCAAAACGCGGACAAAATTATTTTTCAAGTTCTTTTTAGTCAAAAGTACTAATAATTATTTTATATCACATATATTGTCAAAAATTGTGTTTATAATTGTATATTAGAATATATTGACATATTTTCATATACTTTTTTTTATTTTATACAAAAATTTACAATTTTTTATGAATTTCAATTTAGAAAAATTAATTGCAATTTTACTTTACTAAAAATGATGTAGAATGATTTAACTAAAGTAAAGAAAAGAAAAGTTGTAGTTGCTGTATTTATATTAATTATATATTAAAATATGTTAATCTAGGAGTAAATCTGATTCTTCGGAACTCAGGACATCTTCACTCTTGTTCTGTAGATTGCTGATATATTGTTTTGAGAGATCGCTGAAATTGTTCGATGTCATGAAAACTATTATCGTGTATAAGTAAAAAAATTATCGATAATGATGATGAAAAATTTCAGAACTTGCCCCTGGCAATGGTTGCACAATCACCAAAGAAAAATATATCCTACTCTTGTTGCACAGTATTCAAATATTATTTAAAATGTTCACTTCAGAAAAAAAATTCACTTAATAACCAAACTTCTCAATTTATTTCAAAGCACTTAACAACTTAGTACACACGTAAGAAACACACTGCGGAATATGAGTACACTACGGTGGCTTTCCTCTCAGTAATACTACTGAATTCCTGTTCTGGACATAACTTCGCTCTTAGGACATTATGGAATTTATCATTTGACGCCTACGAAACGTGCTTCATGTATTTAACAGACGATCCTTGTCAAAGTAATAATATTGTTGACACTTCTCGAAAGGAACTCCCTGGAGACAGTGAAGGACTTTGAATGGGAGCTGAATGAAACGGTCCGCAGATAACTCTGCACTTATACAATGAGTGAGTGTTGGACAAGTAGCACAAAACCTCCAAGGGGGTCTATTTCAATTTGTCCCCCCTCCTCCCAATTGGGGGGGGGCTGTCAAATATTCCAAATCAATTAGATGTATAAACAAGAATTATATTATGCCCCATTAGTTTTGTTCATAAAAATATGGTGTTTAACTTCACTATTTTCAAACACGCTTCATGAACGTAATCAAGCGCATTATTTTTTTAAATATTCATAAAAAAGCGTTGGGCAACTTTGGGCAAAATTTTTCTTTTGTGATCCATTCTACATACATCATACATGTGCAGACCTTTTCGGTCTAAGGGCTGACCCCCCAAGGCGCACTGACCGAGGCTAACCATTCACTACGGTACAAGAGGCCGAACGGTGAGCTTGGAGGAACCGACAGAGTTCTGGGAAGTGTCCTAAGCTGCCAGACGCCACTTTCGTTTACAAATAATATAGTACATTGGTCGTGTGTAAAACAACCAGAACAATTTCACTAGAACTAGGCGAGCAGAAGAATCAACAAATGTGAAAATATCTGGCTCCTATCACAAACGATGACAGGAATGAAAAAAACTCACTTTTACCGAACTGAAATGCAATGTACCATATACCACACTAATCACTCACAAACGAACGAATGTAACTGCCTTGGTCACGAACCCCGAAGCAAGATGTCGAAACTCAAATGACTTATTATAGTTTGTAATGTATCGGAAGGCGGCCGACTACCTCCCTCACTCCGTCACCACTTCCTCCTTCTCAGACGCCTTGACCTAGAGATGCTCTCTGAATTATCACCTATCACAAGGGTTGGCAATATACTTATTCTTTTGAATAAAAGATGATAAATTGAAAAATCATTCGTTATTCTTCGTAGAAAAAATAACGAATAAAAAATTATTCTTTCATTCGACAAACTTTAAATGACGAAAAACAAGTTATTCTTTTATTAGTCCAAATTTGAATGACCAAAAACAAGTTATTCTTTCATTCGACGTATATGAATGACAAATAAAAATTTATTATTTTATTCGACAAACTTTTAATGACGGACTTTGAATGTTATTCTTTTATTCGTTTAAATTTAAATGACGAGTAACAGGGTATTATTTCATTCGACATACACAAATGACAAATAAAAAGTTATTCGTTTATTCGACAAACTTTAAATAACGAATAACAAGTTATTTTTGTAATCGTCTAAATTCGAATGACGAATAACAAAATATACTTACATTGACGTAAATAAATGACGAATAAAATGTTATTCCTTGATTCGAGCAATACTGATTGACAAATAAATTATTTTTTTATTTGACCCATAAACAAATTACTATTTATTCTTTAATTCTAAAAACATAAAAAGATAATTTAAATTACACTCTTTTGTTCTTGGTAGAATAAATGACAAATACGGTTATGCCTTTTTTCTGTAATGAATAACTAAGTCGTATGTGAATTGTGGTTGTACTGTTCATAATTATAATTTAATTATTATCTTAAGTATTCACATACTAAAATTAATAAATAATTATATTGTGCAGTAAATGTTGATATTCCTAAGGTTAATTAAGGATTTATCTTAAAATAAAGTATCACTGGAAATTGTTTATTGAATATTTTATGACATGAAAATGTTATGAACATACGTATTAATTCTAATATTATATGGTTTCTTCAGATTTTCACTAACAAATATTGAATTAAAAATTATAAACAATTGGTAATGTAATTTGAATGACTGGAGTCAACATCTTAACTTCATATCAATTATGGTGGCACATGTAAACAAGAACTTACTAAAGTTGTTTAGGTGATATAAAATGTTTACAAACAATTCAGAATGTATTAACGTAGTTTTTAATTTTCAACGATCAAGCTCTTATGCAGAACACCGTTTTACAGTTAACTTTAGTATTTTAGAAAACATATAATGGTCACAATGCACATGAGCACATAGCAAATATTATCAAAATATATCCATGAACCAGTGTTCACGTAAAAATATACATGTTGACAGCGAGAGAGATGTCGAATCACACTCTCTGCCTCGATGCAACTCTGCGGTAACCAGTAGCAATGCAAGTACAAGCCGCATGTATCATTACACACTCCCTCTTTACAAGACACAATCGAAACTCAGAAGATTACAACTTTAATCATACTTAGATACATTATAACACTACACATTAATCTTAATCACAAGATCAAGATCAATGCCTCGACCAGTTATTTCGTCGGTTATTATATCTCTGGGTTCCATTTTATGTCATCAGCTTCGCTGACACAGCGCGTTTGGTACACACCACGCCTTCAGATTATTTGTAAGAAACACTCCACTGATTTCTCATTTACACACACACATATATGTAAAAGAAGTTTTGAAAGAAAATTACATATTAACAAAATTAAGAAGCAGCAAAGGTATACAAAAGAGCATAACCGAATATGATGAGTGAAAAGTCTCGGAATGTCTACCAAGATGGACACGGGACAATAAAAATAGAATCTGTAAATAAAAATAAATAAATACACACATTCCCTCGACACAATATAATTTATATTATTACTTTTATTAATATACCCATATTGCTTGAAAAACATTCACTGTGTAACAGTGTTCTGTTCAAAACAAGCTATTCCTTGCAATGCAAAAAGTATACCCTTATATGTTATCAATTGTAACAAGAATAAAAATACCAGAATAATAGAATATCTCGTAATTTTTTATTTATAGCCAAGAATCCTGCTCTTCCGCCTGACCACGACGGGTGTGAGAAATTGGGATGGTCAGGTGGTGGGATAATTGGTTTCAAATCATTAATTATCTCGAGTGTGTGAGAGAAACATATCCGATCGAGAAGAGTTTTAACCCACGTTCTAGAGTTCAGAGGTATTGTGAGAGATACAACGCTACCACTAGACCACTGATGTCAGTAATGTTACTTTCTCATATACGTAGTACATAAAAACGTTCATGATTAAAAAGTCGAAAGCGAGATTTCGACGGAAATATCCGTTTTCGCGATCCCTGATTCTGAAAAAGTGTTTTTGGCATAACGTCCGTCGTCTATCCGTCTGTACGCAGCGATTCTGAGTAAATTAATGAATCATTTTAATTCGCATTTCGTATTTACGGTAGAATTTACTTGTTATCCATGCTCGAGCTCTAATTTTTCTTCTACATGAAAACAAAGGGTACTATACATGAAGGTCAAAGTACTCTTTTGAATGTTACTCAAAAACTGCTCCAATGATTTTGTTTAAATTTTCTGCACGTAAAATACAATTAGCATGCATTACATCCGCATTAGCGGTATTTCGCTGGAAAGTTTGATATTGACGCAGTAAAATAATTTCTGTCTGCTACAATTACACATAATTTTATTGTTTCGAAAAGCTTGAATACTATTTTGAAGTGTAAATTGACAAAGCAGACGTAGAATACACTTTTGGTTAACTGAATGAAAGGATAAAATACATAGGACGGCAAACACATTGCAGATAGGAAAGTACATCAATTTCTGTCTACAACGAAATTACATTTACATACAACTTTTACGATATTTCTGAGACTGATATGTCGGTACATGTTTTGAAATAATATTCTGAATATTTATTTTACTTTCAAATAAAGGACAGTAATAACTTCATCTAGCGACTTTGAGCATGAATAGAGCACCGGAAGACGACCAAAATATAGAGGACCACACCAGAAATGACCTACTCACAACAGATTTCTTTCTCACTCTTTGCTGCAGACGGAGAAACGTATATGAGAAAGTATGTGCGATGGTTTTGCACCTCTGGTACAAAAATGTAATAATAAAAGAAAAAACCGCTTATATCCGTAATGTTCATATGCTGAAGGAATCGTGTCCATTGCTAGAACCCTGTCTAATCACAAATGACAAATTTTGACTGCTCAATTTATGGACTTCATACATAAGAATGTAATACAATTTTGTTAAAATTCCCTCCCTATCGTAGTTTTGTGGATTTTGCGCAGAAATGGATGGGAATGTGATTGGACAGGCAATGAAATATGGGAGAGAGGAAACAATGAAAAATTGAATGTTTCTTCGACAACCAAAAAATTTAGAAAGTTTAATTTTAAAATTTTCTAATTGACCATATAAAAACATAATTTGTGCCTAGAATATAAATTCGTTTCCCCCCTTTGACAATTTTGAAGCAATTTTTTTTCGTCCCTGAAAGGACTTGCATAATCTTGCTCTTACCAATGCGCGAATTTTACGTCTGTTTTGAATTTTTATTCATTGTAGACTTCAAATAATGCCAATATATATTTTTTAATTTTAATCCTGTCTTTCAAAAAATGCAAATTTAGAAAATGTTGGAAAAGAAAGAGAATAAAATTTGCCTGGTATGTTGAAAATGAAGCACGACGAATGTAAAATGATGAAAAATGAACATATATTCCTACCTCGCCCTTTCAATTTTTTAAAATTTCCCAATAAAAATGGTTTCATGGTTATTTCAGTTTATAAATGAAAAATAGAAAATTTGGTTCAAGTTACCCCCCTCACCAAAAATTAGTAAGAGTAGTTAAAAACGTGATCAAAACATTTTACTATACATAACATATATTGAATATGTATGAAAACGTATTAAAATTTTGAAAAACACTCGTTTGAACCCATTCCCTTTCCAAATTTCTTGAAATGACGTAACACTACGACTCATACTTTACATATTTGAACCACAAGAAAATCTTGAAAAATGAAGTTCGAACTGGCGAAGAAATTCACACAAAGACTAAAAAAATTCCCTATTCAGTGATTTCGTCAAATTTCGTGAAACATTAAATATCATATAAAGTGCATGCGTTAAAGGTGAACCATGCTCTTAGGGGGACTTTTTTTAAAAATATTCTCCTATGAGTTGAGCTACCATTTTGTTACATGTTAGCATATCCTCGAAAGTAGTTGCATTCTGTCGGTATTTTGAGAAATGACATATCTAGGAGATATGGTATGCAAACTACTGATCCCTCCCCCTCCTCACGTTTTTATTAAAAGGAGCCCAAAAAATAGCAAAAGAAACCACTTGTGAAGCAAAAGGTGAATGAAAGCGAGGTAGAGCAAGGTATGACAACGACACTTTAGTTGTAATTGAAAAATATTTTATATAAATAAGAGAGATCTTTTTCTTCTTAATTTTGAAATGCATCCTTTAAACAAATGTAAGAAATTTTCTTCATCATACAGTTAGGGAGCAAATGGACTTCTTTTGATTTTTAGCTTATTTATGTGTAATGAAGGTAAAAACATTAATTTCTTATTATAATGGTTAAATTAAAAAAATTTTGAATTACCTTTTTAACTAAATACATAGTTTACAAATTACTTAATAGTTTTTTCTCGGCACTTTTTTGATCAATATCCTAGGTTTCAATTCGTAAATATACTTTATGTTCGATGAATGACTAACCAAGGAAAAACTAGTGATTGAAATAAATTGCTCACTCCTTAGTCAGAATGACCACCATTCTCATACGATTAATGTATTCTTTGCAACACAAACAAGTGCAGATTCATTTGATACTAATTGTACCAAGAACAAAAATAAACCAGAAAAAGGAAACGTATTGTATTGTATTACTAAAAATAATTCATTCTCGACGGCAGCACGACAAAAGAATAATTTATTGTTAATTGTACGTCAAGCAAGAGTATCTTTTTATTCGTTATTACAAGTAATTTTGTCAAATAAAAGAATAACTTTGTTGTAGCGTCAGCACCTAATTCGAGAGCCGGACGCCGCAAATGTCTGACCCGTTTCCTGCAATGCAGAAAACAAAACGGAGTACCCCGCGGAGAGGCTGACCCACGCGCCCTCCCCTTTGTTATTTCATTATTTCTGAAGGAAGGATTTGACCAAGGCGAGGCCCACTATGGAATGTCGGTGAAAAGAAGAATGTTAAGACGTGGTGAATGAAGTATTTTCGCCGAACGCAGAGACAATGACAGACTCGAGTGAAAGGGCGGTCAACACCTGGCGTGGATCGGCAGAGGCGCCCTCGCGAGATCATTGAGTTCCCAGGAATGCTGAGGGGTGCCCAAGAGGATGGGGTTGCACGTTGTGACAGCGAAGGCGTCGTTACTTGCTGGTCACGTGACTTCCTCTTCTGTATATATTGGGAGGAGTGAAGATCCTCGAGGACTTTTTTTACGTGGGAGTAGAGGTCCGCAGATTACGTGAGATGTGACCTGGCTAGCATCGGTCGCAGAGACTCGATGAATCATGAGACTGCTGCGGTAGTCTTGGTAAACTGATTACGAGTTAAGAGTGACGTAACTTGTAACAGTTCGTGTAATTTTGAAGGTTCATATAACCTAGAGGATTTTTACAAATTAGTTGTCTTCAACTAAATTTATCTAAGTGTAATTAATGCTTTCTAATAGCATTACTTGTGTAATAACAGATTTATATATGTATTAATGATTTTGGGAGTTTGTCTCTGTTTGTAAATTCAGATTTCTAGTTAATTTGTATTAAATCATTATTTATTGTTATTACACGTATGTTTGATTGCCTGGGAAACTGGGCTGGTGGCAGCGACGAAAACTACCATAGGAATTATGGTAGTTTTGTGGATTCCGCTTCTACCAAAAATACTCACACCGCATCAGGGTTTGTGGTGTGATGTTACATTTGTATTCGTTATTGAATGTTAGTAGAATAAAGGAATAACTTTTTATTCGTCATTCCATGTGAATCGAATACAAGAATAATTTTTTATTCCTCGTTCAAGATAGTCCAGTAAAGGAATAATTTTCTTTTCGTCATTCATTGTATGTTAAATAAAGGTATAACTTTTTATTCGTTATTCAATGTTAATCGAATAAAATAATAAATTTGTATTCGTAATTTATTTTCTTAAAATAAAAGAATAACTTATATTTGGTAAATCAATGTTCATCAAATAAAAAAAATACATTTTTATTCGTTAATTTTGCTACGTGAAATAATGAATTATTTTAATATGCTCTTATTCTTTTATTCAAAAGAATGATTTATTCTGATTCTGAGCAACCCTGCCTATCACTTACACAATATCCTTACTCTTGGAGGTCCGAATGATTCACCTACTGTATTATCCTTATATTGAGGTGTTTAAACTACCAATGTTGTTAACTTCAAGTCAGAGATTACATAGATGCGCGGAATCCGTATAGGAAGAACGAGACGTAAAAATAACGTAAAAAGACCGATATTAGGGTCGAGACCACGGTTTTTGTGTATTCTGAGAATAATAATGGTATTTCCAAGTATATTATGTACCCTTGAGACAACATGAGGTGCACAACATGCCAAGAGGTGGAGTTTGGGACGAGCGAGTCACGAAAAAATATTGAAAATGTGCACTAAGAAAGGATTTTACAAACATTCCACCAGGGAGTAAAATGGGAAATTGGTGTTTTCTAAAAACTGTTTTTCAATACAGTGAAAAACCGGTATTGAGGACACACACCAATACTATCTATCTACCAACATTAATGGATTCACACTGGATATCAATGGGAATGTGAGAAAGAATAAACTTACTTATATTTTAGAATATTAACGCGCGCAATGCCGTTGGGATTCAGCAAGTCTATAAATTATTACTTGATAGAATTTTCGTTAACTAAAACAATACATAAAATATTTTTTTAATTCTATTTACAATATATAGAACAAGAGCTTTCCATTTCAGACACCTGTTAATAATTACACCTTGATAAATTTTACCTAATTACTTAACCGTACCTTGGCACGGTTGTGTACATTCATTTTGTAGCGTCATCCTGGCCCGGGTTTTTGTCCGGTTTTCCTTTGGGTGGAAGCGGATTTTTTGTACAGGTTCTCTAGGTTCTTGTCTAGGGACAGCATCTATTGAAATAATAAATCTCGAATTTAGTGTTATTTTAATATTTACAATTTATAAATAATATTTCCCAAATAATCTATAGTTTAATAATTCTTGCGGCATATTTCTGAAATAACTTTTTGGTTTTATTAAATACAAATTTTCTGGTATTCTATTAATATTATGAAATGTACCGAATTATTTTTATTCTTATCTTCGGAGTGCTGAAATATTAAATCCTTGCTTGCTTCCGGAGAATCGATTAGTTTATTGTCCTCCATGTTGTCATATGCAGTTTGTACTGCTTATTTGACAAATTTATAGATGACTCTTTTTATTATCTCACTCTCAATAATCAAAAGTAAACTATTTGGTGTACTGCATATATTTCTTCTGTGTTCCCTGCAAGTGGAGAAGATATATGATAACTTTCGGTCAAGTGAAAATAGCAACGAGCCGGGAATCCAACCTGGAGACCTGGGTTCGATTCCTGGCTCGTCGCCATTTTCACCTGACCGAAAGTCATCATATTAGGTACACTGTCTATACAGTTACCAAAAGTAATGCAGATAGTTTTCTCAACGTTCGGTCACAAAATATTATCAATGAGCCATTTATTGATATCTTCTAATTGCATTTGAAGAAATTTCTAACTTGTTCCCAAGTTTGCTGGCTTGGTTAAATGTACGTTGACTTAATTTCAGGTAGTGGATTGGTTACAGACTGTAAAAAGTGCGTTATTGAGATTATATTTATTTCTCTGTATCAAATAAATCTGATCTTAACGTCACTATTTATTCACTGTGGTGTCACGCGATAGTTTTTAGCTTCTATTATATTGAATACTAAATATGTGAATTGTATTATTACATTAACATAAGCTATAATGATGCATGTTTGGGACCAATTTAACATTATGGTAGATTGGCGTATTTTTTTATATATTAGGTAACGATTTAAAATTAATGGAACCGTGTTGCCCATTTAATGGATTAATGAAAAGTTAAGATTAATGGAACCGTGTTGCCCACTAAGGTAACAAACGTTTATCATGTTCCTGGGTTGAGAGTCAATTTGCTTTCTATTAGTCAAATAGTGAACAATGGGTACTCAGTAGTTTTCGATTTCAAAGGTGCGCGAGTTCTTGATGCAAACGGTGAAGTTCTGGCATCTGCCACCTTGANTGAAGCATAATCTGTTCAAATTGGATTTGGGTACACCCAACTCGACTTATTTCTCGGCTTGTAATTCTGGTATATTGTGGCACACCGTTTAGTCGACACCGGATTATGAAATTTGGACAAGTTGAAGAATTTAGTCTATGGGTTGGACGCCAAATTGAAGGTACCCGAGGGTTTTGTGTGTGAGCCGTGTGCCCTAGGCAAAAGACAGCGTTTGCATTTTCCTGACAGTGATTCCAGATCTGCCAGAATTCTAGATCTAATACGTTCGGATATAGCGGGACCGTACTCTAACTCTATCTCAGGCTCCAAGTACATAATTACCTTCTTAGACAACTTCAGCCATAAAATTTTCGTCTATTTTATAAAATCGAAGGATCAAGCGTATTCTTGTTTCGTTGGTTTCAAGGCCTATATTGAAAATCAGACAGGCACGAAAATTCGAATTTTGAGAACCGATGATAATGGTGAATATTGCAACAATAAGATGCGTCAGCTTCTATCATCCTCTGGCATTGAGCATCAGACTACTGTCCCCCACAGTCGACAGCAGAACGGGAAAGCAGAACGGCTCAACCAAACCATAATGGAGCACGTCAGGTGTCTGCTCAATGAGTCAGCACTACCCAACTCATTCTGGGACGAGGTTGCTTACACCGCCGTGTATTTACTCAACTGTAGTCCTCCAAGATGTGTCAGAAAAGAACTCCGGAAGAGATCTGGACAGGTAGAAAACCGTTGAGGCATATACGCGTGTTTGGTTCAAGGTATATGCGCATGTTCCGGCAGCAACCCGCAAAAAATTGGATCTTAAAATCAAAACCGTGCATTTTAGTCGGTTATAGTTTAACGAGTAAAGCCTATCGACTTTTCTGTGTAGAAAAATCCACAGTTTTTGCCGCGAGAGACGTCATATTTTCTGAGAGCGAGAAGGGTTCGCCACTGCTCAAGAAAACTGGTAATATTTCGAGGAATAAAATTTTCTTTCCTGATTCATCAAAAACTGATGACGTCTTTTCAGATAACATCAGTTCTGAAATTGACGATGTATTTACCTTCGTTAACCCCGAGTCTCCCGATTCATATACAGTTACAGCGTATGGGGATGAATAATAGGATTTCCAAGGGTTTCCCAATGATTCCACTGATTCAGAAACGACCGTTGCTTCGTCAACTGCTGGGACTGACTCTGATTCCATTCCTTCTCAACAGTTGAATACGAAACTACGTGAAGAGGAACTCGTTTTAGAAAACCACCGACTCATCTACAATATTATAACCTGAATTTTGCCTCAATCGCAATTTCAGATGATCCTCTCACGGTCAATGCGGCTCTCTCTCTCTCTCGCCCTGACGGAGAAGAATGGCATAATGTCATGGACAGGAAGTATAAGGCACAAATTGATACAGGGACTTGGGAATTATTGTGGATCTGCCGCCTGGGCGGAAACTCTTAAAAAGCAAGTGGCTGCTAAAAACCAAAATTGATTCTCCACAGAATGTGACTTGCAAAGCTCGGCTAGTTGTAAAGGGTTGCTCACAGATCAAAGGCGTTGACTATGAAGAAACATATTCTCCAGTTATCCGCTACAATTTCATCCGATATCTTCTGACATTGGCTGCCGAATTTGACCTTAGTATTGATCAAATGGACGCCGTCACTGCATTCCTCCAAGGGGAATTGACCGAAGAAATTTATATGCTGCTCCCCCCCCCCGAGTTGTATAATGGAACCAACAAGGTTTGCTGTTTGAAGAAAAACCTATATGGCCTGAAGCAGGCTAGCAGGGTCTGGAACATTAAGCTTGACAAGTGATTGAAAGAAGCCAAGCTCCGACAGTCTACGTTCGACTCCTGCATCTACTACCGAATTGACGACCTTTTGATTATGTCTAATGACGAAGAAATGAAGGGAGCATTGAAGAAGGAATTGACGTCAATATTCACGATGACTGATATGGGCAAAGCCAAATACATTTTGGGCTTCAAAGTCAAACGTAATCGAAGTGAGAAGAAATTTTGGAACAATCATTCTCGCTATATCAACCGAATGTTGAAAAGGTTCAACATGCAGGGCTGTAATCCATCCGAGACGCCCATGATTTCGGGGCTCCAACTATCTAAGAAACATTGTCCTTCGACATCTTCAGAAAAAAAGGAATTGGAAAATATTCCGTATCAAGAGGCTGTGGGAAGTCGTCTTTTTGCGTCTCAAGTATCTCGTCCAGACAAAAATTTTGGTGTGATATAGTTCTGCCGATTGTTTATAGCTACGGTTTTATTGTATTCCTATCTTGTCTTGTGGTTTTGGAGCTAAGTAAAGCTTTCGTGTTTCTCATATCCTGTGTTTTTTCCTTTCAAATCCCAATACCCAACAAGATCATTCCGGCCGCCAAGATTAAGGATATTGTGAGTGATAGGTGATGTGTCAGAGAGCATCTCTGGGTCAAAACGTCTCAACGGGGAAGTGGTGTGAAGAGTGAGGTGGGTAGCCAGGCACCTTCCGATATTTTATAACCTATATTAGAAGAATTATACTTTCATTCGTTTTAAAGTGCGTCTGGGAACCGTGACATACGTCAGAATATCGTCACCAGCAGAGGGAAAGAAGAAACCAATCGGAAATATGGTGGAGTGAAATATCCTAGGTATCTCTCATGTTTCATCATGAAATGAACTTGCACGATCTTTGAATGCTTCGACCTCACTACACCTCTTGAGTTGACACATTTGACACCCGCGGGCCGGCGGGCCAGTCTGAGCCTGCGTGACTTTGAGTATAATTGAGTCTGTCAGCAATTTTGGGGGAGCTGTACTTGCAGCTGCCTAGCTTGTAGCTTGTGGGGTCAACAAGTGAAGAAGTTTTTACCAGCAGAAGAACTAGTGAGTTATAATTAGCGATAATGAGTTATTTATATCTAGTAGTAGAACCTAGTTGATGAAGAGAAAAACAACAAAAAATATTTTACTGAATATACAACATTGTCAGTTTTGTTCAAGTTTCCTGTTTTTAGCATTTTTAAATTCAACTTTTCACCAAAGTGAAAAGTTTTATTTAAGTTAATTTCAAAGTATGAATCTGTGGAAAATTGTACTTTTTACTCTACAGAAAGGAGTCAGCGTGGCTCAGTGGGTAGAGTAGTGTGTTGCTGGCTGGATGGCCGGGGTTCAATCCCCGAGGTGGTGGGGATTTTTCATCACACCTCAACTGGACTGACTCTCAGGCGTACCCAGCTGCTGTAAAATGAGTACCGGGGTCTCTCCTGGGGTCAAACCGATCGGAGCGAGACGCTGACCACATCTCCTCCTTCTAGTGCCGAGGTCAAGTAATTGCGGAGCCCTACATTGGTTTCATTTCTATCATACCTTGCGAACCCTTTGGGCACCTGCGGGGCCAGTTCAGGGATAGTTTGACTTTTTGACTCTACAGAATACAAGGTGTTCGCAAGGTATGATAGAAATGAAACCAACTGGTTTTGAAGGTTTAACCATCACTGATTAATCTGAGAATTTTCAGATAGTGTGGCAATATTATTTATCTCCTATATTTAATCACATAGTGTACCTCAGAAATGGACGACTACAAGGATCAATTCCATTTGTCATTAAGGAAGTGAACTAAACTTGGCACTACTGAGAAAAAAGTATAATAGGTAGATGGGAAATTATACTTTTTAAATATATGTCAATGGCATTTTTAATTGTGAGGCTGGAGGAAATACAAAATCATCGGAATTTTATGGCAGTAAGATCTCGAAGCATATCATCAAATGATCGATGAGGATACATCTATTAATAGACTTTTTCTAGTATTGGTTGAAATTAAAATACTGTGGATTCAAAAGGAGCAGAGGGTCTGCGAGAAAGCATCAGAAAGAAACAAAAAAAGGAAATCAGATGTTTATTACAGAATTAATAGTTAAAACATGATTGTTTTTCTCATTCTGAAGTGCATAAAATATGGACTTAGTATGAAATAGTGTTAGCATGTCGTCACTATGGACAGGTACGACCCGACAATTAGAATTATTCACGCAGTTCATCAACTCTCAACATCCGGACATAAACTTCACTACAGAGATCGGCAACAATTCTATAAATTTCCTTGACTAACCATAAGCATCATTAACAACAAACACGCCTTCGACATCTACAGAAAACCAACACACACCGACACAGTTATTCATAACTCATCACACCATCCTCTTTCTCATTAACACGCCGCCTTCCATACAATGATAAACCGCCTCTTTAACATCCCTCCTTTCACTAGAAAACATTAAAAAAGAAATTTCGATCATAAAACAAATAGCTCGAGAGAATGGTTATGAACACTCATTAATAAACTAATTCGAAATAAAAACTCCAAACTTACACTCCAATCACACACATCTCTCACGCCAAATACAAACAAACACAAGTCGTATATCACAATCCCTTACCTAGGAAAGATATCATATTTTTTACCCGAACTTTACGAACAAAAACAAACATCACGTTTATAACCAACAATTCCCTTCAGAGAATTCTTTCTCTCCCACCAAAAACACCTATCATGTACCAAAGAGGTTTATACAAACTTTCATGTCAAAGCACATACACGCATGGAAAACCCCCAAATAAATCATACTTCGGTAAACATCTCACACAAATTGGACACACAATCAACAATGACACCAATGTCACCATTCTGGAAATAGAAAAAAGATTTTGGCACAGGGTAAAACTAAAACAGTTTCATATTTAATAATAATAATAATAATAATAATAATATAAATAATAATAATAATAATAATATAAATAATAATAATAATAATAATAATAATAATATAAATAATAATAATAATAATAATATAAATAATAATAATAATAATAATATTTTATTGAACCACATAGATCATAACAAAGATGTATAGAGAGTCATAGAACTAACAACAAAAACAATAATATTTACATTTTATACAATTTCAGAGAAAACCATCTTTTAAATGAACAAACTAATTTCCCTCCCTCTCCATTGATTTCCTTAGCAATAGACAGTACTTTGGCAACATAGTTTTTCCTTGATATCTATTCCTCACCACCAATCTTACTCCTGTCCCCAGCCGCTCACATATAAAAGAATCCAGACAGCACGTTCTCATTACATTTTCCTGACAGAAATTTCCTACACTCAGGTAAGTGGTTCAACTCACGTTGTTTTCCTTAAACTTTTCCACATTCTGAAAACTTATATTTTAAAAGTCGTAATATGTGTTTAGTTTATCCTCGTTCATTAGATGGACATTAATATTATCCTGTAAAATTTATTTTTATCTTCTTAATTTCAATTCTGTAATTTTATCAATACATTTTTTGTAATTTCTTTTAGATTCACTGATGATGACGGCCATGCCGTCAAAAATATGTTATGAAACAAATAAAGTTGATACAATAGCAGAAAGTGGAAATGTCATTAATGCACCTCAATATAAATTATAAAATTAATAAACCACATCTAACAAATCAAATCAAAATGTTGGATGAATTGGTCTGATGTAGACAGATTGTTCATTAAAAGCAGTAAGAGATTTTGTCATTCTGTCATTTGATGCATTTATTGATGCAAAAGGTCTTTTCGGCTGCATGGCAGTCGTCTTCAGTGCTGAGTCCTTTGGCAGGTGGTGGCTGATCATAGGTTTTGCATCAATAAATGCATCAAATGACAGAATGATAAAATCTTTTATTGCTTGTAAATAAAAAAGTACAAACATTGCATAATAATCATGCTTATTTCCTGTAATTTTAACTTTATCTTAAAGGGTAAATTTTGATAATTGTAACTATTAAAATTGGACAATGACCATGACGAAAAATAATAAATTTGACACAGTTAAATTATAATTATTATATTACTTACAGCTTTTGTTTTGTCCCATGTGTTGGGACTTCATCAAAGCTACAAAAAATATTACATTACAATTCAATGTACTATAATACAAAACTTAGTAAATCATCATCTAATAAATATGGCAATGTGTAGTACTACTGTAATAAAATGCTTAAAAGGTTTAACAAAGATTGGAGGTCAGACATTCTCTGCGTATTGGCTTTAACGAAAGAAAATTTCATACTGTATTGAAACTGAGAAGTTGAGCTAAGCTGTTGTATATAAAAGAAAGCAATTTAGAATTTCTCAATGGCAGGAAAAAACCACACCACATATGATTTTTCCAAACATGAAATCAGGCAAAAATGTCAACAAAATCAGTATAATCAGTTTTCAATGAGAAAACAATGCATGTACTAAATGAAGAATACATCAATACTAAGAGTCCCATCTTTCACAATCAATGTAAAGCTATTTTATCAAGCTTTCATAAATTTTGTTAATAAATGATATGATGATAAACTAAGCTATGTTTTGTGGTAATCATTTTCTTAATTATCAGTTACCCTTACCTTTTTCAGAAGATGGACAAGATAAAAATCCCATTAGACAGACAATTCCTCCATTTCAATTGCCATAGTTTCATAGGATAAACTCTACACTTCCTGTTTTTTCCATGATGACAATGCCATAAATAATTTAAAAGGTTCATAGTAAATAGCCTTTTCCCAGACTAGTACACATTTCATCAGAGGTTAGCCTGACACTTTGTTAACATATTTACATTTTATTACAAAGACACTCAATTTGTATAGGGACACCTTTTCCTTGCCATTTCCATTTAGATTCAATTTATTTTGAGAAGTTGAAGTAATATTACCTTACAAAAGTGATTCCTCAGTAAGTAATACCTTAGAAAATATTCAGAATGTGGCACTCATGAGTGAATTTTCTGATAAGGATGTCTGTATCCAGAACTATTTTTACCTCTTTGGCATTGGATCTTGACATTTTTGTGTATTGGAGATTCATAAAAATGTTTTAACTTTGATGGAAAGCTTTCTTTTCACAAAAAGCCTTTTGATCTTGTAAGGGAATATTATCATCAAAATTTAGCAAAAATTTGGCATAAAAATATTTTTGTTTTGTTTTTTGTGGGGCTTTAGGGCTCGTCAACATTGAGGTCATTAGAGCCCTTAAAACTTCTACAGGTAGGGAAAATGCAGTTACACACTAGGGAGAGCCAACATGACTCTCCCCGCATGTGGGACTCGCCGAATGACTCAGCCATACCCACTAAAAACCCTCCTGAATTGCAACTCAAATCTCAAATCCCAACATATCTCAAGACTTTACTAAAAACATTAAAAAAAAAAAAAAAAGAGGAAAGAGGAAAATGAAAGATACCTTAGCCCTAATAGCGTTGGGATCGAAAAGAACAAGAGGTGACCAAGGGAGGTCAGAAAAGAGAAAGGAAGGAGCATGGCACATGTAAGTGGGAGTAATGCCAGACTCAGCTCGGGGCCCCGTGTTCGCCAAACACGTACTTACTAGATGTAAGTCCCCTGGGGGAAGAGGAAAATGAAAGATACCCTAGCCCTAATAGCGTCGGGATCAAAAAGAACAAGAGGTGACCAAGGGAGATCAGAAAAATAAAAATAATAATTACCTTAATGAATTATTTGTAATGTTGACATTGTTTTGTTTATTTTATACATGTATATATTGTAAATGTTTTACTCTCTGGTGGGTGTCTTTTATAGTCACATGAGCAGGTCCATGAGTTCAGCATTTTTCCAGACACACTTTTCAAAGGTCAACATACAACTAACAGTGAAAGAAAGTTGTTGCTTGTTTGGCACAACATAGCTGTAATTTAGTCAATTGAGCTTTATTAGAAGGAGTAGCCTGTCCAATTCCCAAAATCATAGGCAAGAAGTGTAAAAACTATGTTATTTATTTGACCGCTTGATCATAGGTTGAATGCTTTTGCTGCATTCAGTGAGGCAGTAGACCCAAAGGAGGTTTAACTGTTTCAGAAACAATTTTTAATTTATAGAAAATAGTACTGTTGATTTTGAATTTATAAAATGTCTGAATTTATATCAGGACTCTCATGAACTACAGACCCTGATTCAACACCTGTTAGGTCCATTAAAATAGCATTAAATCTCTTTATCTTCTCATACACCAAAGCTTTTCTGAACACAGTAGTTTTGGCCCTATAGTAAGCAAATCCAATTGATATTCTATGTCCTTTAATGGAATCTTTATCAGTCTGGTCAAAGGTTATATATTTTGGCATTTTTATATTATTTATTCCTTAGTCAAAATAAAAAATCAGCAAGTGAAGATTATGTTTGATGAAACTATTTCATTATAGTTCCTTATGCATATTTTCCAGAGTAAGGATAATCAAATAAAAATATTAACAAAATAATTAGTTAAAATATTATTAAATTTTAATTTAATTAATAATATGCACATGTGTTATCAAAATCACATTTATTCAATAACATTTAAATAAACAATTACAAATATTATTCATTTAATAAAATGAAACAAATAAATATTTAGGTTTTGCAGAAATAGGCAATATATTAATTTGCCCAACAAAGTGCAACAATGTAATTTAGCGGCACCAGTTAGGGAAAGAGGTAACCTGAAGGAGACCTTGCTGGGAAAGTTTATGAAAGAAATAAACTTAGGAACTACTCTACATAATTAGTTGTCAGTGCTATCATCAAAGCAAGCAAACAGAATTGACAACATTTTCACTTCAATTTCAGTGAAAACCTTGTAATGGAGTGAGGAGGTTACAAGTACAGAGAGTGAGGTGGCAAAGTTTCTCCAGGAGGCTGTGGGCATAGCACAATGGACTTGATGGGAACAGTGAAGGATTAGCACATAAACCGTAACTCAGCAATACAGTCTTAAATCATTTTATGCATTTGTTTGAGCTGTAGGACAGGCTAAGTGACAGGCGGGAAGTCCTTTGATCTTTAACCAGTCTGGTGCATGTATTTTGGGAAACTATTAAATGTATTTGAAGTGTTTACTGTATTTTTCTGAAATTTATTGAGGTTTGAAAAATCAACTTTAAATTATTAACTTTATATCATAAGTTATTTGCAATTAACTTTTAACTTAAAGCATTTACTTTTTCTTATTATTACATATACTCTGTGAACATTGGAAGAAATGAGAAAGCTTTTAATATATTTCATTAACTGAATAAGAACTAGAAGAAAGGAATTTAATATTTCATAGTACTCTTATTATACTTGAGAAGCTTTTATTAGCTCCCTAACTTCAATTTCCAATATCCTCACTTACATTCCCTTTTTAACAACTTTGTCTCCAAGGATAATATTGTAAAATGTGAAGACATATTTCCTTTCAATGAAATGTAAATAACAAGAATGTTTTTGTAGTCCACTACAAAAGAAAATACATATATATGTTCATCACTTAAAGGAATATATCGTCCTAATATTCTTCTTCAAAACATTAACATCACTTAATATTTTTAATTTTATTTTATTTTTTGCTACCCTACTATATTTTTAACCCATTTGAAACTCTTTTGAAGATTAATATGAAAGAAAATATTTAGCATTGTTATAATTTCATTCATTTTATAAGCATCCATTGAGTTAGCTATGCATTTATTTGGTTCTCTGAAGATCAATAAGCTCCACGTAATTAGCAATGTAAAATTTGGGTTTTTCAAAAATAAAATGGAATTTCTCACACAATAAAATACTGTAGAAAATTGCAACTAAAATGTTGATCACACTCTCAACTTATATTATGTATCTAGGACTCACATCAAGAGCCCTTCCTTCCTTCTTCAACTCCTACCAACTAAACCTTTAGCATTCCTCCAGTGGCAAGCATATTTCTGCAATGCAAAGTTCAACAAACTATTCTTTAAAAGGTGTGTAAATACTTGCTCCCAAACAAGCAGTTCAAAATGTCCAGCAATGTTCTTCAATAAAATCATCTCTTTATTAATAACAATTGTTAATTTTAAATACGTGCAGCAAGAGCAAAAGGAAACTTTTCAGTCTGTCTAAATTTCAATTTTTCTAAAATCTTCCTCACGTCTAATTTCAATGTTTCTTTTTTTTTTTAACTGACGTCAACTTCATTGCAATCTTTATGATTTATTCTGTGTGTTATCTTTTGATACTTTTCTTTGTAATTAGCTTTAATAAACAATTTTACATTAAAATTATTTTGTGATTCAAAAATAATATTCTTGTCATTAACAATTTTTTTAATATTTCGTGATGTAAGCCTGGATAGGAAAATTTTCTGAAAATTCTTTCTTCTTATTACTTATTTCAGGTAGTTTCTGGTATCTTTGTATACCATGTGTTGTCTTAAATCACTTAATCTTCTTATGAGCTAAAACTATAGAAAATTCTTCATTTTTAATGACATCAACAATGTTATCATTCTCAAAATTGTTTTCCATGTCTTTCAATGGACTATTAACAAGTCTGTATGAAAGGCAGCTTATGATTGCATATTCATATTGTCCAGAAATAAAACGACTAAAAATATTTGAAAGGAAAATAAGCTTATTAAACCTGTCTGTACTTCTTACTTACTGAAATTTAATCAAGTATATTTTCTAATTGCATTTGGAAGAATCAGTGGATGAAAATTATTCTGTTGTAAAATGGTAAAATATAAAATTCTGTTGTAAAATGGTAAATTTAAATAAATATCAAAATGAGACTAACTAGTATATCTGCTAGAGCCTATGGTTATACCTACATAATATAATCATAAAGCTTAGGAGTTTGTATATAAAAGAATGAACACACCAATAATAAAATAAGTAAATAAATATGTAAACAATATTGGAATGTTACATTGCAACTCAATTTTAAGTAAAAGGACCCTATATAAAACAAGAGTAAAGAAACTTAAATTTTTGTCTTTCTCTTTTACCTCAGCGTGCTATCTCTCTTAGCATACCAGCTCCTACTGACTTGCTTAAAACCATAGATGGACTTCAGAAGGCACACATTCTTACCCATTCGGAACACATGCAATAGAAGATTGGCTTGAAGAGATAAAAGATACCAAATCTACATCTTCACAGATATTAAAGATACATTTTATAGTATGGACTAAACACAGATACTTGGAACAATGGGGAAAAAAGAGAAACTACCTTATACTTTCAATATCTTTGAGTAATGAATCCCAATGTCTGACTGAATTCTTGAGCAACCAATCATACTTTTCTCTTTTTGATGATGCCATCCTGTGTCACCTTGCTCCGCAAGACCATGCACCATCTAATTTACCAGGAACCACATTGTGTTGTAACCTGGACAATCTACCAGGAACCACTCCTTGTTCTTATTAATGGATGCCATTTCTGCCACGATTGCTTTGTTCCACATATCAGCATTGAGACCTACCATGGCATCCTTTGTTGGGACCTCACAAAGGATAGTGGACTCCATCTTCTTCACCAATGGTTCCATGTCCAGGGATACCAGGCTGGAAAAGTTCCCTTGGTCTTTCCCTCTTACCTCTCCTGATAAATTTTGGTTCACCATGTCCTGCTGCTGAAGTAGTCATATCATAATCATTTATTGCACCTTTGTTGGTTTCTGTAAAGCTATTGTAGAAACCTCACTACATTATTAAAGGCTGTTTGAAAATATGGTTTTTTTTCTCTAAACATATGACACATCCCTCTCTTTCATCTGTAGGCACAGGATTTTGGGGAAATGTAAATATATGAAGGGTCATTGTAATAAATATTTTGTCTCACTCCTTTGCTAAGATTATTCTGCAATGCTGCTGGTAAAGTCTTCTGCAACACTGAAACTAGCAAATGTTCACAAGAATCCTGAATTTCAATTTGGGAGGGAGTCTTATTGGGTAAAAGCATGGTTTCCGAATCCCTCCACTGTGAAATATTTATAAAATAAACTTCTTGAAACTTCAATTTATAACATTCCTATGCATTAGTAACATATTAACTTAACTTGCAGCTTTTTTAATGAACCTGAAAAAATTATGTTCATGAAATATTCCGTGGTTTTAGACAACTTTTTGCTTTGCTTGTTCCTACTAACACTAATCAGTTTCAGATTTACACAATAAATTAACATGAAATATAGAACATTTCAGCATTCCATCTAAAACTATTACAAGTATGAAATTATATACTATATACTAATAAAGTAGTATTTAAAGTTAAGAACTAATATTGAAATATAATTTAGGATATTGAAATAAACATGAATGGTTTTTATGAAATGTGCATGCAAAGAAAGATAACCTCGCAACAACACCCAAAGATTTTAGGTTTTGATAGTAATTCAAGATGGATAATACTTTGTATCAAGGTCAGTAAGTTGTAAGCAATAATTTCCTCAAACATTCGTGAATTGTACAATTTTATTACTACACATTTTAAAAGGACACCACAGCCACTTCATACGTGACAGATGCTACATTTTTACTCTTTAAGAAATAAAATTTCATTCATATTAAGGACAAAAATTAATAGAAAGGAACAAAGTTACCCAGTATGGAATGTTTTATGGGGTATATGAATATATTAGGACACTAATGTATTCTCTATATAATGGATATTATACAATTATGATATATGGTAATGAATGTGTGGTAACCATAAAACTGTTTTATGCATTACATGTATGAATGAAGAATCATGTGTACTAATGGATCAGAAATATGATATGTGTTCTTTTTTATAACAACAATTTCATGATTCCCCTTATTTTGCTATTTGGCAAAGGAGATAGATTTTGGATCTCATTTTGTATTTTTGAAATGGTATTGATGGCCATCAATAATGGCCAATGTCTAACATAGTTTTCGTGTTTGAGTTCCCAACTTCCTTACTAGTCAGTATATTTGTTAACCTTTACTAAACTTTATTCAATGACAGCTTAATTTTGAGATATTTGCAATCAATGTATAACTTAATTGATTTTTTCTATGAGTATTTTGATGATTTATTTTTCTCTCAACTCTTATGTGAATATATTCAAGAAATATGGTGCAATAATTGTGCATACGTAGAAATAAGTAAATATCTGTCATATTTATGAGAATTCCTTCTCCTTTTGTGGTGTTATATTTTCATTAAGAAATCCAAAAATGTGCATAATAATATTTTCTATATCCCTCACAGTTTCATTTTAATAGTCTAATTACTTGTCTGTTTTTACTTGTCTTTGGAAATATTTATGGTATTGATATTTTCTGTATGTAAAGATACTTTTTTTACTGATCTGTTTATGTTTTATTTGTACTACTTTTACTAGATACATTCAATTTTGGAACAATAACTTCACATTTTTCCGTTCCAACTTGTAAATTTTGTTAGTCATTTTTTCTTATCATACATTAAAAATTATTTTATCATTAATAAATGAATAAATGTTGTTATAAAATGAAATTGTTAATTGTAAACCTATTTTGACCAGATAACTCATTATGCAGGCACAGGAACACACACTTGGTATTTAGATTCATTTATAGATATAGAGTTAGCTTGGCTAAACATTACTTATCTTCAGCCTGTAAGTATCACCCATCGTGTTACAAAAAAGGTGATTAAGGAAAACCAGAACTAAAAGAAAACTAAGAAGAAAATATGAAACTTTGTATAATGTTTTTCAATATGCTGGTTTATCTTTTTATAAAGTTTCATTATGATACTAGCAATAGTTTCAATTAAGTAATTTTTTAAAACTGGTATGGAAAAATGTAAACAAAAACCAATACATTGTTTATTCTTACCACAGTGAAAATAAACAAAATATTTTTTTAAATTTTATGTAATGTAGTCCAATGCAGGACAAAAACTTTTTTGGTGTAATTTATAATTTTGTCAGTGTATATTATTTTTATTTCCATAGACATTTAAATTCAGTGGGTTATACATTGGATTTTTGTATATTTTCATTGAAGCTTATCTACATGGAGCAATAGGAGATAGGAGTTGGATGGTAGGCTATTATTAGTAGGTGGGCTGGTTAGCTGGGTTCACCAACAACTTGACCCATGTGGAGGGGTTAGTTGAAATGGTTAGTAATAGTTGTTATTGATTGTAGCAGGAGGTGGATAGAGGAAGGAGGGTGTGCTTTTCAGTAGTCACAGCTATATGAACTGGGACATTCATATGAAAAGCTACAATTTTTTCTGGTCCCACCAATTGAACCCAGAAATTACCCAGAAACAGACCAATTTTATTATTGGTAATGATAAATTGTGGGTACTTGTAAGAAGAAACTATTCCTTTAAAAAATTTAAATATTTGTCATATTACCCTTTTATTGAAAATCTCATCTAGGTCATTTTCTATTATATTAGATGAGCTTCATGAGTTCATAACTTTTTCAAACAAAATAAACACATTTTTCTTGTTACTTGTCTGCTTCATATAGTTTATCTTTCCATTCAATAAATTACCTCAATTGAACACTTATGTTCTGTGTCCTGACTCTCCAACCATTCAAAACCTAAGTGCAAGTGTGAGTATGCTACAAATAGTCAAATATCATAGCCCTGAACTCATGTCACTTTATAGGAGTGGAAAGCTATAAAAACAAAGTAAGATCATATGGTTGTCCCACAAAGAGTAATCTTTCTATGCACACTCTTTTAGTTTGTCTTGTTGGGATTTAATCTGTTCAGGTGACACCACAACAAAATATTGAAAGTTAATGTTCTGACCACCAGCATTGCTCTGAAGACAACCACAACACGATAGTCGAAGTGTTAGCTTTCCATATTGTGAAACAGTGTCACCTGGTCAGCTTGAATCCCATCGACTATGGCAGAGGAAGTCTTTGCAATCAGTTTTTTGTTACTTTCAATTTGCATTCTCAAATTTTTGAAAAGTAATAAATAACATCCTTTTATTACTAATATTTCTATATCTTTCTTTTGTGAGGTAGTGGCATCCCCTTGGTTCCCCCACTGAATGCTCATCAATCCCAGTGAGAGAGTTTTATTAAGGTGGAGTGTCCTCACCGAGTTCAGACAAAACCATTGAAACTTTTATATTTATATTTCACTTTCCACTAAAATTGTCCTCTCCCTGGGTGATTGAAAAGTTTTGTGTCATTTCTGATGACTTGAACCTAAAATGTATTCAGTATTACAAAGGAATCATATAAATTTTGCAAAATACCTCGTTTGGTAATTCTACCAAAATTTTAGATAACCCATTCTATTTAAACTAAATAGTGATTCTCATGCTTATTAAATGTCAAACTAAAATTAACAGAAAAAATATTTCACTTTGTTAAATACATGCATTATTTATAGCACTTCATAGAACAATTTGCATTGTTTCTTAGCACTTGGAATAAGAAAAAGTAAAAAAAAGTAGAAAAGCCCATCCTGGCCCGGGTTTTTCTCCGGTTTTCCTTCGGGTAGAGGCGGATTTATCATACAGGTTCTCTAGGCTTTGTCTAGGGGC